>CM055100.1:65691811-65983277 GCA_029204225.1 Diphasiastrum complanatum
AACTCGAATTTTTCCAATGAATCAACTTTTTTCAATGACTCGAATTTTTCCAAAGAATCGAATTTTTCAAATGACTCGAATTTTTCTGAAGACTCGAATTTTTCCAATGACTCAAACTTTTTTAATTATCGAATTTGTCGAAAGATTCGAATTTTTTATAAGACTCAAATTTTTCCAAAGACTCGAATTTTTCAAATGACTCGAATTTTTCAAAGACTCGAATTTTTCAAAAGGATCGAGGAGTTTATTGTTTTGAAGGTCATAGGACCAATAGGAACGCCCAAGACCACTATCTGATCTAGGTACCCTACATCAGTATAGGTCGGGTGACGCACTAGCTGCAACCCGATGTTCCACACGATATCAATTAACAAGGCGAAGTAGTTGGCACCATCAAGCATCTATTCGTCACATATGTCGACCGAAGTGATCATCAAGGTGCGATGTGGCACAAGAGTGGTTGTCAATGATCAGTACACCTTTGATAATGTTGATCAAAGAGCATCGACTAACAGTTTGGGCAACCATTGACGAACAATAGGTCGGCCCATGACCGAAAAGGCAAGTAGAGAGAGCTTCATCTTACATACTGACAATTTGGAGAGACAAGCTCGAAGCTTGAGTCTATAACAAAAAGTCCATAAAGAAGGTTTAGAAAGAGATTATCGCTCGTACGGCCCGTACCCATGAGGGCCACACTTGTTATCTCATGTTCTAGATTTGGTATGCACGACTAGAGTCACTATGCCCGATGGAATATGGGCTTTGTGTTGACAATTGAAATTGTTGGGAGTTTGGCCTCAATAAAAATAGAGGTGTGTTACACCCTCCTATGCAAATGGCCTCATTGGTCATTGTACATTAACTACAAATGCCATTGCATGTGAATATGCTTAAAGTATACACATATCCATAGTCACCAATACATCGTAGCAAGTTATTGATTTCAAAATTTTTGAAGAAAAAGTGCAGCTCATAGAAATTCTTTAGCAATCAAAATAGATATGCCTCACCATCCTTTAAACATAAGAAAGGAGGAACCATTGACTCTCACCATTGGTAGACAATAGGTACAGAGACTAGGAGAGGGGCTTTGATCATTAACGGTAGTTGTTAATATTTTAAAACTACTTGCAACCACTCGAATCATGTTTAGTGGATACATCATGCAACTAAAATATGCGAGGAGCTCCAAAGGTGATTGAACAAGGTAAAGTTTCCAAAGAGAGTAAGGCAACTTGTTTGTCTAAACATGTCATAGCTCACCTTATTTATGTGGTATGACACTCAAATAAATCAATACAAAATTCTCAATTCTCAAGTCTAGAAATCCATTTTAATACTTTTGGACGTGCATTGGTACAGATCTTCCTATGGCTTTCAGAACTTCAAGCTTAGCATTCTTGTAAAAGTGATGGTATAAAGTTGTTGTATGGACTGCAGAAAGACCATCTATAATATAAATACTAGAAAAGTGCTGACATTATCATGTTCTTAATGCTTGCAAGAGAAATTCAAGAGAGTTTGGAGGTAAGTAATATTCTTGCTCATAGAGGCACTGCCTGTCAAAACCAATAGGTGGTGTGTATGTAAATAGCTCCTCGAGGTTTGGAGTTTGACTCCACTTGGCTCCACAGAAAATAGAAATCCAAGAAAGACAAAAAGGTTCTATACTCGAATTACATGAACCGCTACATAGATTTTGTTCAGCTCTTTTTGATCATGATAAGTTACTCATTACATTTGGTTACCACTTCCTTTTCCTCTTTGTTTAGTGTTAAAAAGGAAAACGATTCAATGTGGGAAATTGGAATCATTCGGTATCCCATTTTCTGTTAGTTGGTACTGCTGTTGAAATGAACTATTTAAGATAAGTCCATAGGATATTGAGTTGTAAGATTTGATTCACCCCAGCCTTGGTTACATGGTTGTAATATACATGTAAGTGGCCACTCAACCTATAGATTCTGAAAAGACAACTCTAAGTACCTCGCCTAAGACATGCCATGTCAGCCTTATATTGTATCAGAGAGCCCCATCTTGAGGTGATTTTGATTTTGGTTTCTGCACTCCAGACAGAACAACGATGATTTCTCAAAATCTTTTAACAAAACTGACTGTAGCTATTGGGTAGAACACCAAACACAACTCGTCAAGTCCCTGATAAGGGCAAATACATGAGACATGCAAGTTATATTTCCAGTGGAACAAATAAAAGTAGACATTAAGGTTGTTACCTGCAGTAGCTGCCACCATTGTGCAAAACCCCTCTCTACTTCGTTTTTGACTGACCTCTCGACTTCACCTTCGCCTTCGCCTTCTCAAGTTCGTCTAATCAGGCACATATTTCCATGCACAGAAAGAGATCAATTACGTAGAAAATTGTACTACTGAAGAGATGATTCAAGGAGGTTAAATCACATTCATTATGCCACCAAACAAATGACTTACTTCTTTGAAAGTCCAATGCAGTTTTGACATCAGAGCGCATAAATATTCCTCCAGATTTTCTGTACACAGACTACAGAATATAATCAAGTATTTATGAGTATGCCTATAACAAAAATCAAAAGTTTCTCATGCTGTAAAAATAGGAGTGGAGACTACAAAATACCTATGCTATCACAAATCATCAATTATCCAGATATGTTTGCAATCTACGATGTTGTAAGCTTGAAATCTCAAAATTGGATAAGAAAAATGTATCTGGGACAATATGTCTGACAACATAATGATTTATGCTATTAAACATCACGCACGACAAAGCATTACTTCTAAATCACACCTTTTTCTTATTACAGAAACAAATCACTTGTCCATCAATCCACAATTTCAGCAAATGGGAAAGTCAACTCAATCTACACGAACATGGAATCATAAACATGTACCCTTCCAGAAGGCAAACTCTTCAATTCAGCACAGGCAACCTCGAGCTCATGAATCTGCATTGCAACAACATTCATAATGATGGCACACACAACCACAGTATGGGTAAGCAACTAAAAAAACACAAGATTTGAGCAAACTAAATTACACTCATAATTCACAGAAAAATGGTTGCATAAGTATTCACTAGTGTGATATTGATTACAAAAGTATAACATGATTTTTCAAGTACACAAAAGACAGTAATTTGGGATTTCACGAATATTGCTTGTAGCAGATTATCTAGTGTTATGTGCTCTTGAATGGGCCATTTCATATGAAAGGTTCTCTCTCCGCAACGTTGTTCTTTCAGAAGACGTTTGAAGAACATAATGCCGCAATTACTGTCAAAGAGGACGGAATGCAGTAGAGGCGCCTAGCCTTTTCTAACCTTTTCATGCATTGCATTCACAAGTTTGTGGGTATTCTTAGAATTTGGGGTGCCATGTAGATGTACTACGTACATTAAGCTAATCACAGTCGTCATATATTGTTTGGAGATAAAAGGGTCACAAAGACACCTGCCACTCCAGGCCAAATCCTCTATGACAATCTAACAAACAGAAAGGGAACTAAAAAGGAATGGTCAGCAGAAAAATGCGATCTTGTCTAACACTGAGAACTAGAGGCAATGAAATTTCCTCTTCAAAGATCATCAAATGAAGATGATTCACATATATACCTCTAATCAAACTTTTGGTATGATCTTCAGTAGGCACCTGATTATTGTGAAAACAAGCAAAAATAGAAATGATCTGTCGGTCATTCTAGCAGGCAGATAATTCCAGTTCCACATATAAGACATCCCCCCAAGTACCACAATGATTTGAGAGAAAGGCTAAGAGTAATCATCTATGTCCAAAAGACAGTCGTTGCAAAGTCGACTGACTTTTTCAAAAATAGATACCTGGAAGGCTTAAGAGTCCTCAAGCATTCCCACATTTTTACCCGAAACTTTTTTGTTTGTGATTTGAATTGAGTTTTATCAATTGCATCAGTTTCCTATTAGTTGGACGCCCCTACAAGAGTGATTTAGTTTGCTGGCCGTTTTCTTAAAACCCAATTCCAGAAACTCTGATTTTTTACTTCTGAAAAAACTTGTCTTTTGCAACTTTTCCACAACAGAAGCTGGAGAGCCATATATATGAGGGCACTGGAAGCAAGACTATTGGCCCAAGTTTTGTTGCAACCTGTAGATCATCCTATCTAGCATCATAACTATGATAGATGACAATAAACACATCAATTGCATAACAAAAATCATTCAAGTGCATAGATAATCAAGACAGCTTAAGCTCCTTCACAAAGAGATCCAACAAGTGAATAATTAACTAGTAGGAACACACAGAAACCCCTCAAGTCTTTGTGGGCCATGTGTCCTACTTGCCCTACTTGTATAAATGCAATAAAGGGGTTCACATGTATTTATTTAGATAACCCCCATGACATATGCAACTTACAAGTTACACATATGCAAGGCCAAAAGGGGTAAAATAGGCATCTAATTCAAAAAGGTTCGCAACAAACGGAGTTCTAGATCAAAAGTTATTGCCAAGTCAAAAATTTTGGTCTGCCCTTTGTCTTGCTTATTTGAAAAAAGTATTATGGCATAGCTGAAGTGACGACAAGATTCCTCTCCTTCATAAAGTCAGCAGATACTCTTTTCAAATATATGAGAATCTACAGTTCATATCTGGAGGTTGGTGATTACCCATCAGCAATCTTGCATGGATTGTCTAGATTACCTCAATAATCTTCCTACAAGTCCCCACTTCTATTGCAAAGTCTTTTATTGACCTATATATATGGAGCAAATTACTAGTCTGCTAAAATAATTCAGCACAGTTTGTAGTAGCATCTTCGCCATATGTATTTTTTCAATCTTATATGTTGCAATATCTATAGTAGTTACATTTTGTGTCCCATAGTAGGAGAGTTAAGGAGACAATTGAGGACACCGTTGCCTATTTGGCCCCCTTGATTAGGCAATGGACAGGCAACCTTACCCTAAATCTGGTGGAAGGTTCAAATAGCATCCTCCAATATAGGATATATAGAAGCTAGAAAAACTCATCCATTAGCATAAAATCTGGTTTCTTCTTGAGTCTTAATTTGGAGATTCTTTGCTCTTCCTTGTAGCTAATCAGTGATTGATGTCCATCCAAGGTTCTCGGTTGGAGATAGCTATTGTTCGTTATTTACAATATTTTGTTCTTATGTGATGTGTTTATAATTAAAAGTCACTAAACACAAATTCAATTTTTCATGTATCAATTCTTGGAAACCATCAACAATGATTTTATTAAGCTTCAAGACTACCTCCAGAATCCTCCAAATATATCATCTTGATTCTCACGAGTAATTTTGTACCGAAGAAGATATTATGCTTCTTATTGAAATGAATTAATTTCAAGTTACACCCCAGACAAAGAGAATTTACAATTTTTTGACAACTTTGGGTTGAATACAAAGAAGCAACAAGACTTCAAATATCTAGATTATTATTCTTCATTAAGCCTCTACCTCAAATTTTTGATGTCCTTTGATATTACATTGTCCACTAGCATGATGTGTTGCTTTGTTTTTTGACTCTAAGAAGAATCCTTTGTCAAGCAAAATGATCACTGCATCCAAGGGGATGCATGCCCTCCTCAATTATGCATATAGTTCGATGCAAATCCTCACAAAAGTCAACTTCCAAGCCTACACCCGCATGCAACCCTTAGCTCATTGACATTATGAGGTTTCCACATTCATACCCTCACAATAGTGCGAACAAACACATCATTTCATCACCACATAATGGTTCAAACAAGCAAATATATATTCACTAAGATTTACCAATCCTAGGGAGTGGAGGCAACAACCAAACCTAAAATGATAAATCCATGTCTAAAGAATAAAAATAATTTGCCCTTGCTTTTGCTCACTTGACCATATGTAACAACATCCTAGCACTAATGAAAATATAGTACTTACTACTAAGATTAACCTCGTACAAGAAAAATTGCCATACTAACATAAACCATCGTATCAAAACTTCTTGACTAAGGATCTCTACGAAATTTTGGGTTTCTTGTGCGACTACGCATCACATCGAAGTTGATTAAGCACCCTCTTGGCTGGATAAAGTTCAAAGCTCGGGTGCCTATAGGTGACAGTTGTCAACTTTTATATTAGTAAAAAAAACAAAGAGTAATCTTGCAACCTTAGTGAGTTCTAAGATGGAACTATAAAAAGCACAAGATCAATTTTGATGGTGGGTAATATGCTGATAATGATCACAAATCCTAGGTGAAGTCAAAGACAAACTGCAATTATAAATTCCACCAATATGTCAAGAAAACACATCTTTCGTTTTCAGCAATTTCAGAGTAAATCCCCGACTAATAGATTCAAACATTTATACCAATAAATTGTTTTCTCTTGTGAAGGAGTGAAGGACTAAAGACTCAAAAGATAAAAGGCATCAACAACCTACAACTAGATCAACTACGACTTTTATCTTTCACAAATCGTGGCTATCAATAGATCAAACTCATTGCCAAGAAGCCTGTTTTTGCCTCCATGCTCAATGAAATTATTGTTACCCAGGTAAATGTTTCCCCTTTTGAGCTTAACATTCCAGCTCTCTTGAGCTTGTCCTCAGTGAACACTAGGACCTTTCATAAACCAAGTAGTTTCAAACTTAAATGCATTTAAAACTCCAAGCTCTTGAGCTACTTCACCAAATTGGAGCTAAGTGAGTCTGAATCTAAAAGGACCTTGAAATTAGGTAGTCCCATTACCTAGCTGGAAACATAAACTAAAAGCCCAAACCACCAAAAAATTGTCTCGAAAGATACTTGACTACGACATTCAATACTTGACTACGACATTCAACACTTGACTACGACATTCAACAAAGTTAACTAGATAATTTCCTCATCCATCCACACCTTACAAACAATTTGAAGAACCTTGCATGCTTTAAACCCCAGACAAAGGTCTTGTAAAAAACACTCCCAAACTTAAATTGTGCAAGATCATGTCTCGTAGTAAGCAACATTGTCTGCTTTGTGGCCATCACTAATTATAGACTCAATACACTTCACTTCATTATCAAACTTAGGTTTCAACCAAAACTATGAGAATTATAAAGGGGCTAAAGAATGATGTCCTATGCCTAACCTCTTGACAAAATACAATAGTGAACAAAACCAGCCATAACATGCCTCAAGATAGCTTAAGCAAAGCTATTCAAGTAGCATTGTTCCGTGAAGGGAAGATGCCAAAAAATATGATGCACCTTTGAAAATTAGGAGATGCTTACTACTTCTATCAAATAAACACTAAACCATATAAACTTTAACGTAGTCGCATGGGTGTGTTGGCCATCGCAAGGAAGAGGTTATAAAATTGAGTCCTAAAAATAAGTCATCTCAACCCATAAATGTATTGCATTTTGTGGTTTGGAGAAAATGGCCAATAGTGCTTTTCATTGTGCTTCGTAGCTACATTAGATCCATCTTGATGTCCAAAGTGCTGACAACCTACTTTTGAGATATGGTCAATTGCTTTCGTTGCTCGGTACCAATAACTTTAACAGAACTTAGAAGAGACAAGTTTCATAAAGTCTCTTTAGTATATAATATGAGTAAGAACTGATTTAAAGAAGTCAATAACCTCAAGAATTTGCTCACTCCATTATGAAAATATAATGCTTCGATCAGTTGAAAAATGAATGCTTTCACTTTACAGGGGTAGTACTTTGTTGCATCTCAAATAGTATACCACAAAAGCATGTCAAAAACTTGATAATGTATACACCAAATACGCCTACAAAAATTTATGAGCATTGAGACCTAAAACCGTCATAGAATCAAGAACTCTCTCTCTCGCCTGCTGGTGCGCTGCCCGCCTGCTAGTGCGCTGCCCGCCCTCGCTACCCCTGCCCCTCTCTCTCTCTCTCGCCGCTCTGCTGGTGCGCTGCCCGCTTGCTGGTGCGCTGCCCGCCTGCTGGTGCACTGCCCGCCCTGCTAGCGCTGCTGCCCTCTCTCTCTCTTGCGCGCCCACCCGCCCTGCTGGCGCTGCAGTGCTGACCTTCGCACCTGCCCTGCGCTGGTCCTCCATCTGCTTACCGCCTCCTATGGCACCTAAGAAAAAGGAGGGTGTTCTTACACCCCCCTCCCTGTTGGACACCCCCCCATCACCGGTAGTGATGGAGGAGCCGTCTTCGGTGACAGAAACTATCAACATGGCTGCCATTGACTACACTCCTTCCAAACCTACCGAAAGTCTTTTTGCTTATGATCTTAGTTTTATCCGGCAAGAAATTCTTGGACTTAAGAAACAACTACACCTCTTTGAAGCTGAAAATAGCAAGTTAGCTAAGGATCTTTTTGGTGTCACGGAACGTGTGGAGCAGCTTGAGCAAGAAAATATATATCTTAAGCAACGAATTGCAGAAAAAAGTGCCTTGGAGGAGACTTCCAACAAGATCAATAGCTTGGAGAAACAAGTCGAGGAGACGAAAACGTGGGCAGCACTCTTCAAACCGGATGATATGGGCAGCAAACTCTCATCACTCGCAAAACAGGTTGAAGAAACGACATCGATCCTTAAGCAAGGTAATCACTCTCAGATTTCATCTTTTCCGAAGGAAAACGATTTGGAGACAGTTTTGGGTGAACAAGCCAGAAGGGCCAAAAAAGCCTTTAACATTAGAGTAAGAGGCATTGCCAATGGTGGAAAACCGTTGGAAGAAGCTACGGATTTGCTCATTTCCAAGTTATCTCATGTGGCTGACGGTTTTGATACTGCTTGGCGCAGTAAATTTGATGACAATGTTTTGTTTATCAAGTTCCGCTCGCTTTCACAACGCAATGCTGCCCTTCGGCTTAGGGCAAAGCTTAAAGGTACTTTCATTTATATGGATGATGACTTAACAAATACTCAATGGTTGGCAAGAAAAAAGATTATCCTTGAAGCGAAAGAGAAAGGGCAAAGGGTTGTTTTTATTGACGGGAAACCGAGATTTTTCGACCTTCCACAATAGGAACTAGGGGCCCCCGGATATAGAAGCTACCCGAGATCCCCTACCAATTTGAGACTTGGCTTCTGGAATTGTAATGGTTTTTTATCTTCGTCATCAGCCGGAGACTTTGCTGATTTTATTAGAAAATGCGACATTTTGTTGTTGGCTGAAACTCATGAGTCCTTATATCATCCTCTTCCAAATATACAGGAGTACTCTTGGCATTCTGCTTTTCGTCCATTTGTTAGGGGAAAAACTTGTCGAGGATCTGGAGGAGTAGCTTGTTTATACAGAGACACCACAGTTCAGATGGTTAAACAAGATCCATACGCTCGCTATATTTGGTTACACATTATTGGCTCACTATTGGGATTACCTCAGGACATCTATATAGCTGTATGCTATTTTGCTCCACAGACCTCAGTGTTTGCTGAGTTTGGCGGGGACCCTTTTCAGGCTCTCTCAGATGATATTGCTATCTTTTCTCAGCAGGGTTCCATTTTACTAGCAGGTGATTTCAACGCCCGCACAAGCTCTAGACAAACCGAATTTCATGCAGCTACGGATCTTCTCAGGCTTTACCCTTTGGATATGGGGCTAGACCGGGTATCACAGGATGCAGACACTCCAGCTACATCTTTCGGGGAGCAGTTGATCACTCTAGCAGAGACACACGCTCTTGCCATTTTGAATGGCCTCACACAGTGGCCTTCCTCATCAGCATATACATGCTATCCTCATGGTGGAGGACATAGTGTGGTCGACTACTTCATTGGATCACCTGCTTTGATCTCTCACATTTCTGATTTCTCCATCACACCCCCTACCATTTCCGATCACTCACTCTTACACATCTCACTTGGTCACATAACCTCTTCTTTGCAAATTTCTTGCTCTCTTCCCACTCATAAACGTATTCCTTTCACCCAATCTGGATTCACTAATTACACCACAATCTTATCCCAACTACTCGCTAACTTCCCGTTCATGGCACCAATTGACCAGCAAGCCACTTTTCTCTCTACATCCCTCTTAGCTGCTGCTTCCTCATCCTTCCCCACCAAAACGACATCATCTCACAGAAGTGTTCACAACAGATGGTATGATGCAAGATGCCGCTCTCTTCACAATCATGTGACATATGCCAGGTCACACTCCCCTGCCACACTCAAACAATGCCAGAAAGAATATCATAGAACCACCAGAACAAAGAAGATCAAGTACCTACAATCACTCTGCCAAAAAATGATCAACTCTTTAGATTCACCCTCCTCCTCTTTTTTCTGGAAACATTTCACCAGACACTCTTCAACATTGGCCCCCATAACCATCGAATCCTGGATCGAGTATGCCACGGAGTTATATACCACGGACTCTCCTCCTACCTCACTCTCACCGAGACCTGACCACTGCTCACTTTTCACCCCTGACATGGTTGAAAACGCCATTAAACATGCCAAACTAAATAAAGCCACTGACTATGACTCCTTAAGTGTAGACTTCCTAAAGCCCGTAGCACATCTCATCTCCCCTTACATTGCTCATGTTTTTAACACAGCTGTTACTTCTGGTTTTCCTACGGCTTGGTGTACTAATATCCTTCACCCCATCCTCAAGGCAGGTGATCCCATGAATGTAGGAAACTACCGCACCATTATGATTGGTCACACTCTAGCTAAGATATATGGCTCTATACTACAGACAGTCACTGGATCTTTTGCTGAAACTGAGGGTTTACACGCTATGGGTCAAGCTGGTTTCAGACCGGGATATTCTACTTCAGACCAGATCTTCATTTTGAGATGCATTATTGAGGAGGCTCGACATCGGAAACAGAGAATTTACTGTTGCTTTGTGGATTTTCGCAAAGCTTTTGACTCTGTTCCACGACATCTTCTTTTCCAGAGACTGTCTTCACTTGGCTTTTCAGAGGATACTATTGCTGCGATCATTACTTTATATGAGCGAGTCTTGGCACGTTTCAGAGATGGTAGTGGCTGGTCCTCACAGATACATTCTACCATTGGGGTGAAGCAGGGTTGCCCCTTATCACCCACTCTTTTTGCACTATATATAGATGACCTCGAGCGGATTATTCGCGAGGAAGGTGGAGAGGGCTGTCCCCTAGCAGACATTATTATCCCCATTCTCTTGTACGCTGATGATGTGGTTCTCCTCTCATCCTCTGCAGCTGGTTTACAGAGTCACCTTTCTGCTTTACATCACTTTTGCCAGCGTTGGGGATTGACGGTTAACCTTAAGAAGACTAAGATTATGGTGTTTAACACCAACAGACAGCATATGAGAGATGTGATTTTCTATTATGACGGGCTACCGATTGAGATCGTGACCTCCTACACCTATTTGGGAGTTCTTTTCTCTGGTCCGCTACTCACTTTTCGACCAGCAGCCACCGCCAGGCTCCGCAAGGGGCATACCGCTCTTGTGCATATGGAGAGATTTTGCTCTACTTATTATGTGCAGGATCCTGCTACCAGATGCCTACTATTTTCTGCTACTGTCTCCCCAGTTGTGCTATATTCGGCTGAGACTTGGTGCCCTGATTTATCACGCGATACATGGAGAGATCTTACTCGTATCCAGATTCTCATGCTCAGTAGGATAATTCGGGCTAAGCCCTCAGTACCACATGATATCATACTAGCCGAGTTTGCTTCTCCTCCATTAGTTGTTGGTGCTATGTTTCAGATCATCAGCTTTCTTCACAGGGTATCAGATCTAGATACCTCCAGATACATTGTTGCTGCTCTCACTTCATCTTGTACCCTTGCAGATCAGGGAGCCAAGCACTCTTGGTATCGCAGTGTCTCAGCCCTTCTTCAGACTTGGGGTTTATCTGCACTTGATCTTCCGAATGGAACCCATGCTTATATCAGACAGCAGATTTACCGGAGCTACATACGCACTATATGGTCACATCCTGATCCAGATAGGGTCAAGCTACATTATTATGGCACACATCTTTTACGGCTGGACGTTTCGGGCTTGCCTATTCTTCCAGTTTATCTTACACAGACGCTATCTTTTGGTCTGAGATATCGTATAGGACAGCTTCGAGTCTCTTCTCATCAGCTTGCTATCGAGACAGGTAGATACACAGACACTCCCAGATTGCAGCGGATATGTCAGCTTTGTTCTCTTCAGGAGGTGGAAGATGAGTTTCATTTCATCTTTCGCTGCCCAGTATACTATGAGATTAGAGGACGATACCATTGTTTATACCGAGATATTCCCCTCACGTTGAGCTCCTTCCTCGAGTATCCAGATGCTAGATGTGTGGGTCTTCTTTTGAGAGAGATGTATATTTTACGAGCTTCACTTCTACCTACGCTCTCAGATATGGATTCCAGTCAGGCTCACATTACTCAGTTCTTCCAGAAGCGAGACAGAGTGGATATTTCGGTTGCGGATTTTGACGTCCCCGTCCGAAGATCGAAGACACAGAGAGTTTCGGCTCGATCCAGTGCTACTAGATCTTCATACGCCTCCCACCAGCCTACATCACGACCCACTACTACCATCACTCATTACTTTCAGCTTGCTCCTGGCTAGTTTCCTCCGCGGAGCAGGTGGTTAAGCTCTTGCTTTGTACCCTCACCAGCTGGTGGTCAAGCTTGGATACTTTTTCTCTTAGAGACAGAGAGATCGATATTTTAGTTTTAGTTTTACTGTCTTTTCATTGGTAAATAAGTCCTTATGCGGACAATGCTTCTCACATTTTGTACTCTCTTTTGTCTTATGTGCCCCTGGGCACCAAAAGACGTTAATAATAATAATTCTAATTCTAATTCTCTCTC
This sequence comes from Diphasiastrum complanatum, assembly GCA_029204225.1. Taxonomy (NCBI): domain Eukaryota; kingdom Viridiplantae; phylum Streptophyta; class Lycopodiopsida; order Lycopodiales; family Lycopodiaceae; genus Diphasiastrum; species Diphasiastrum complanatum. Next base: position 65,704,571 of record CM055100.1, read on the forward strand.
TCTCTCTCTCTCTCTCTCTCTCTCTCTCTCTCTCTCTCTCTCTCTCTCTCTCTCTCTCTCTCCCCTTGCAATTAGCTCCACAATGATATTCAAACCCTTCTTTTGATTAGATTTTATGATGTACATACCTTAACAAGATCATCATTGGTGGTAGACTTCATGTTTGTATTAGCAGCCACCATTGAACCAGATAATTCATGCGCCATAAAAATAAGGAAAATGAAGAAGTTACTCAAATAGCTTATCCACCCTTAGTATTCTCTTGGCATTTGCTACCTCCTCGTAGCTCTTAGACAATGTAAATCGAACACCTGCATGTGAATACAACTTGCTTTCAAGTTTTTCATGAAAAACAAGTATAGTTGTCCAAGCCACTCGTGCAATATCAAAGAAAACTTAAGCTTTGTACCTATAATGCTCCTACCCAATGCAAGACCTCTAAAATCTTGTAAGCTTTGAAATATCTTGGGTATTTAATGCTTATCTCTATACTTCTAGGGCAAGTTGCATCAAAAAACATGCAAAGTTTTGCTATGATTAGCAAGCTCAGAATGGCATCCCTAAACATCAAACATCATACACACTTTGGGTGCAAAACATAAGTAAGACCATTGATTTAATCATGATTGTTTGAATGCCAAAGAATAAAATGCAACATATCCTTAGCAAAGCATTGAGTAAGAGTAATCTAGTTTAAAAATAATTTCTCCTTGACAAGAATCAACAATGCTACCTCTATAAAAGCATGTTGGTGAATCTACCTTTGCCTATGCTACTTGCACCCTTGGTCTCATGTAAGAGTTCATGGATCATATCAAGGAGTCAATGCAACGTCCACTTTTAAAACCCTAATCTATATAAATTAACACGATTAGTCTCAATCTATAATATAGATTTCAGCCCATGTTCCTTGTTATTTATTTACATATTTGACATACATTATCTTGATTTGAATCTAGGTATTACACACATTGCTAACATCTATAATCTATATAGATCTATACACATACCATAGTTGCACTACGTTTCTGAAAACAAAAAAAATTAATTACTTATTTTTTTGTCGGCAATATGGGTATCAAATTAAAGCATTTATTAAGGGCAGTTCATTTATGTAGGTTGCCGAATGTTTCGGGCAAAGTTCCAAGTGCCGTACCACGACACCTGGTACGGCACGGATTCCGTAGGTGCCGTACAGGTGCTGTGGAACTTCAGTTTCACGGCACCCACTTCGCTCCTTTTTTTTAAAGTCTTTTTTTGTTAAAAAAAAAAAAAAAAAAAAAACAGGTGTCGTACCACGGCACGTGTGTTGTGGTACAGCACCTGGACCCCACAGCACCTAATGTCGTGGGGTAATTTGGTTTCGGGTACAATGTGGTCCAGTTTGGGGGCAACAATGCATGTTGGATTCTATCAAGGTTAAAAGTTTTCTATGGAAATGTGTTGTCAAATCACTGCATCGATAATGAGTAGTTACTATGCCAAGACCACCCTCCCCCCATCTATCCTCCTGCGTTTCTGAATATTTTTTTTTCTGCATTTCTGTCCCAAAAATGCGTTTATGAGAAACACGCCTCAGAAACACGTTCCTAGAAACATGTTTGCCCAAAAACGCGTTTCTGTGCAACTATGACACATACATTAGATCCAACTTAGAATGAAATAATAAGTTACATATCTTGTATCTAATTGGACAAGGCAAAGACCGATAAAGTGCAAAGATAGTTGGACTCCTTATATAGAAACATCGAGATTATAAATGCTTGAGATAGGGACAAAAGTAGCCCAACTCTTGGAACTGGAGAAAAGCTACAATTCAAAGAGCTAAGCAAATCAATAGGGAGGTCAGCTGAGTGGGTTGACGAGTCACATGAATCAAGATATAGTGGATTGAAATAATACAAAAGTCATGTGAAGAACATCAAACAACCAATCGAGAAAGCATCAAGGTCTAAAAGGTCGTCATCACATTGTTACACTTGTTTTGAGATTTGTATGTAGAAATAGAGAGTGCTCAACATTAATGCTACTTAATTTCAACCATTAAAATTGATCCATTGAACCAAATTCAACTTCTCTAGAACCTAACCCTTAGGGTTTTGTTGATGCCTTCATTTTCCAAAGCTTTAATGTTGAAACTTAAGTATATCCATGTGGAAATTCCCAAAAGATAAGTCAAGATCTAGTGCAACATGCAGATCACATCAGCTCTAAAGCATCCATAGCTCTCAAAGTGACACAACAAAAGTTACTAAATTACAAGGAAACATTGTACAAATAGCGAAAGCCCCAAACTGCATGCACTAGACAAGTGTCGACTAACTAAATTACCATTTGTCCAACTAACGGCCCAGTATAGGCCAAAACTACTGACGAACCCATAACATGCTCCTGAGCATCGCAAAAGCTATCAAAAACTACTATACAGGCTAATTTTTTTATCCGTGTGGCTATTCGGCTAGTCCAAGTAGCCAATTACAGGACAAATGCCCGACAGATAAGTCAATAGGGGGTCAAGTCCCAGTCACTATAGAAAATACATTTATCTAAATAAAATGTGCATCTAATTCAACTATACAGTCATATTTGAGCTTACAAAAAATTAACCTGATTTATGACACTTTGCCTTAAGCTCAAATGTGGTAAGAGTGTAAAACAATAACCTATAGCAATGTTTGGAGTGTCCAAAAGATGTTATGCATTGCTACTACGTACTTGACTCACACTCAAGCACACCAACGAACCTTATGACATACATGCTCAAGTTCAGGTTTGACAACACAAAGTATCATGCAAACACAATGCCCACCACACTCTTTGCCATCTGACTTGTTTCCAATCCGACTTGGACAGACATGGCTCAAACTAAGGGAATCTCACTGCTGACACGATAATATCATCCTCCATCTAGCTAGGCTAACACCCTATCAGACACTTACAAGCACAAACTTGTAAAACTGCCATCAATGAGCGACTAAGATTCAACTTGAGAAAATCTTACTGCCACCATAAGACTATACCCTCACCAAATAAAAAGCTAGTAGACATAATCAACAAGTCATTGAGCATTTCATATTACTACGACATAGCATTTGCATAATTACAAAACTTCGACTCTGATATAGACTCATGTGACAAGGTAACATGCAAGCACACACATCCATGAAAACCAACACGAATAATAAAGCATCAAATATATGACCACGGCCTTTCCAAAAATGGTCTGTTGTACCAACACCTATGTCACCTATAGATCCACTACTACACCACTGGTCTCCAAATCAAGACCTTGATCATGGCACGCATATGTAACCAAGAAGCCCTCACATCCAAGCTTATTCAGCCGATGTCGCCATACATCATCCAAGATCTACCATCTCGATCGAATGAGTGCTCCAGCCTCATGCTGTCACTCCCTGAGTAACCATCTCTATCCCTCTTGGCTCACAAATACCAAGCAAAATGGATCATGATATACTCCATGCCATCAGGATTTGTATCATCCATGTCTCATGATAAAATCCATATCACCTGAGCAACCGTAGCATCTCCCTAAGTGCTATCCCCAATGGAGTCATCACTCAATCACCAAGCTCATCATCCCGCTATCCAAGCGGATCGCCAAAGCATCACCCACTTCTCCTAGCTCCGAGCATCTGCTTTCCTGCCTAACTATGTGCCAATGCACCACCTGCAAGCCCACCCATGAGTTCTACGCTCACAAGATCTTGAGATCCATGTCTCCCAACCTGATCGTACTAAGGTATATGGCTCCAAGTGACTTCCTTTCGGCTTCTTCCTAATCTCAATACCTAAGAATCAAGCCCAACCAGGTTCCAACGCCTGTGCCAAGCCAAATGTCAAGCAAATTACAGCCAAATGCATAAAGGCGAATAAATAGCTCAACAATGCCCATAATGAAAGATGTCTCCCCATCAATGCCAATACAATAATTGGCCATGTTGTATCGCCATGCATGTACTCCTGATGAATACAATGTGAAGTCCTCACCAGCAATTCCCCTCCAGTAGATCTCCGCTCCAAAGCTGCCTCCATGAACGATATCAAACCATCCCTAAGAATACGCCTGAGATGTGAGCTCCAAAGCCACCATCACGTCCCCCCTCATTATGAGCATGCCAATATCTCCTCTAAGATCCTCCATGGCTGCATACAAGCGATCTGTACACTCCATACTAGAACCAAAAACTATCAAATGACTTGCGTCAGGGTTTCTGACCCGTGTAAGCTTCCTCTGGAGTCCAATTCTCTACAACTTTTGTAGAACTCTTATTCAAAAGATAAAATCCGATGTCTAAACTGCTTCACCCCAAAACATATTCGAAAGTTTCTTACTTTTAAGCATGCTCCTTGCAGTTTCCACAATAGACCGATTCTTCCTTTCCACAACTCCATTTTGTTGAGGCATTTCTGTACCTGCAAATTATCTCTTTATACCATGGTCCTTGCAAAACACCTGAAATTCTGTAGAAAGATACTCTCCCCCTTTATCCAAACGAAGTATCTTAATCTGTCTATCTGTTTGCTTCTCCACTTGTGTCTTAACCATGTGAAGTACTTGAACGCCTCACCCTTATTCTTGAGAAAATATACCCACATCTTCCAAGAATAATCATAAACAAACAGCATAAAGTAATTTGTTCTCCAATAAAATTGAGTTTTCTTAGGACCACACAAATCTATATGAACAAGTTCTAGAACATTTCTCACCCTAAAAATACTAGACGGAAATTTCTTCATATGATGTTTCGCTAAGACATGGCGCTCACAAAACTTGTGATTAGAAACAACATGAGGTAAACCAGTAACCATATTATATTTCCTCGAGACTTGTAGACTAACTATTGAATTTCAGATGTCCAAACCTTTCATGTCATAACTTACTCACTGAACCAATATCTGCAACACCTACATGATGACCCACCACTTGAGCCTGAAATTTGTACAACCTTCCTGAAAGAATGCCCTCAGCTACTACTTCATTGTCCTTCCTCTTGATGAGACACCATTTTTCATGAAATTGTACAATCATATGTTGCTTCACAATAGCTAAAACTAAGAATAAGTTCTTTATTCCTGGTAAATAAAGCACATCCTTTATGTCTCCAATCTTTCCTGAAGGTAGTTGAAGTTGTACTTTTCCATCTACCTTTATATCATATGTGTGGTTATTTCCCAACTTCACATTTGATCCATCAGCTAGTTCTTGAAAACTAGATAACCAATCTCGCCTAGGTCTCATATGTTTCGATGCACCTGAATCAATAAACCAACACTCCTCTTCCATTGAGAAATCACTATTGATGCCGAAAACAACTCATAAATCAATAAACCAACACTCCTCTTCCATGAACATAAAGATATTGATGCCGAAAACGACTCATGATCATCAAGATCCAAAGCACTCATCTTTGTATTAAGTACTTTTTCTTAAGCAAAATTTCTATCCTGCTTCTTCTTGAACTTGTTTTTTCAACACTCCTTTGTGCAATGCCCTGGCTTTCCACAAATAAAGCAATTTCCTTTTCGAATTGCTTTCAATCCATCTTCCGGTTGACTTGTTTGATTTTCTTCTTAATCCTGCTTCTTCTTCTTCCCTTTGTTCTTTTCCCTTTCTTGAAACTTTGCCCTTGCTTCTTTGCTAAGAATGCCTGCTCCTTGAAATCATCCTTGTTAATAAGATTTTGTCATCTCATTTCCTCCTATAGCAGTATTGCATTGAACTCACGAAAGAAGGCCTTGTCTCCCATAAAGACAACATCATAACAAAGTTTTGATAGGCCAAAGGTAAACTCTTAAGCATGATAAATACCAAAACTAAATCCAAAACATTTTCTCCAACTACAATAAGTTGCCCTCTTAGATCTTTCACTCGAGTAAAGGTTTTTGTTACCGATTCACTCTATACTCATATGTATGTTGCTTATTAGTTAAGAACAAAATTCGAAATTGATTTATGGTCTCATATAAATTCTTTAAAATATCCCAAGCCTCCTTGGGTCTAGCAGCATCCCTAATGTAAATAATCATATCTTTAACACACAAGTTATTAATATGATGAGCTTTTCTCCTCCGCTTCAGATACTCTCGCTACTCCCTGTTTGTAGTTGGAGGTATCCCAACACCTGTGATAATGTCCCAATATTCTTGATCCTGGAGAATATTGCCCTTGTCAAACAATAATATTGATTTGTAGCAACTTTTCTTTGATGATCCAATCTCCTCCTAGAAGATCCACGTTGTCCTCATGAGTCATAACAACGTTGACTCCACATGCAACTAATTCTCCTTCAATAATCCGATTGCACACTTGCAAAAACAATCTCTCTCCCTCATAAAGCCAGCTCTGATACCATGTTGGAATTTTATGCTCAAATTCAAGATAGGAGTGAACTAATCATATTAGCACTCACACACACCAATCAAGACATAAGAGATTAAAGAGAATCTAGATTAATTGAAGAATGAGCATAGCTCTATACAATGGAATGGATGGAGGGGGGCACCGGCCCTCCTTATATACTTTCTATAATCCTTAGTAAAAGCTAAAAGCATAAAGCAAAAAGCTGATTATTATAGTTGCTCTTTATTTTGAGTAAAGACCTTTACTAAATATATAGGTTTAAATTCATGTTCAATGCTAGAACTAATGTACCCACCTAAATGCAAGACTAATTAACTTGACTTTAGGACTTTGACTTGATATACCAAAAATAGAGATGGCCTCTAAAATAGCTGGCAGGCATGGCCAAACCAACATCAACAAAAGAACATCTCAAAAATTAGAGCCCTCTACACTAGAATCTTCTTCGTGAAAGCCAATAAAAAGCTCTTTCTTAAAGCGTGACTCTAACTACTCTAGTAAGGATATTTGCATCTACAAAAAACATAGCCATTGACCTTTCCAAATCCTACGTGATCCCTCTTCGAGGTGGCTATGTTGCCAAAATAACTCCACAATCGCTCACAAGGAAACGAGCTTGCACCATGGTTGAGGACACAAAAAGCAAGCTTCTTGGTAGGAAGTACTGTGGAAAGAGTGCAAAGAGGCTTTTTGAGATCTAGCTTAAAACTATGGAACATACCATAACATTGTCGAAAAAGATCCCAAATCTAGTTCCAATATGTGTATGATTCTTCCAAAGTATCAAAGCATATCATTTGGCGTATTTGGGATGGCGAGACATCAAATAGTGTATAGCTAGGAGGTTTGTACTGGGAAGGTATTTCCACGAAAGGTCCACACCTTGCATGGCTCATTGCTTGAATAATTTGGTTGGAGGAGATTGCTACTTTCATAGAGATTGAGAGAGAGATTGCCACTTTCATCGTTCTTCATCACTACTTCTTGCCATTTTTTGTAAGTTTTCAATTAAGGAGCTATTGAAGTATTATGAGATCCAATTTGCCTTGGTCTTTTTGATTGTTTGGATGATTCTGATTGGACCAATCTCTGGCTCCAAATCGATGTGGTAACCCCAATTATTACCATGATGAGGCTTGTAAATGGAGAAGAGCCTTCTGTTGATAAGGTGCATGATGGGATGAATCAAATTATAGAAAACATGATGAAGATGGACACAAATCTGGAGAGGTTTGCGGAACCAAAGGTTGTGGTTGTGACTTGTTGGGACCATTATTATGCCACACTTAATGCAATTGTCTATGTTATGGACTTTGAATTTTAGGGAAAGAATACAGAGGTGTCACTAGGGTGGGAGGATTACTTGAAGAAGTTGCTCATATATAGACCAAAGAATAGTGACTAGAAATCAAGTCGCTTTCTATAGAAAGGAGAGCTTGTTTGGCTTAGAGGATGCACAGGTTCACAGATTCCTTTTTAGTTCAACTTTGAAGTGGGAGGATTATGGGGCAAATACACCCTAGTTACCACAAATAACCAAAAACACCCTAAAAGGATTGAATCCTATTGTCACTCCAACCATCACCAACTAGGGACAAAGCATAACTCTCCTATAACTCACATATTCTCTCTAATCCTTAGTCCAATTTGGCCTTCTCAAATTGAAGCAACTTTTATCTTTTTGCTCCGTAGGTAGGAGGAAAATACACAAGGCCAATCTTTGCTATTCAATTTACCATCTCCTCAATGCATTTGTCCTAGCCCCATCAAAAAAAATTGCACAACGATAGAAGCATTGTGCAATAATAAGCCGATTGCGCAATCAACAATTGCTTTTCCCTGTGCAATGGCACCACTATTGGATTATACACATTTTCTGATTTCTTTCTATAGTTGTTCCATTTATTCTCAATTTCAGATTTATTACCAATATTTAATATAGCATCATAAGCTAAATGGCCTGACTAGAACTAAGTAACAATATTACCTATTAACTTCTTCCTTTCCTTAAACTTTTGAGCTGAAGTTTTTATTTCACCATTGAACTACTCAATCTTCAGTAGAGCATCAATTGTCTCCTTTTGCATTCTTGTTAAAAACTTTCCTTCATACTACTTTTGTTTACCCTTCAAGGTCTCACACCAAAATAGTTACTAGGAACTCCTAGGATTGGATTCTCTAAAGCATCTGGACATACTGGAGAATATTCAAATTTCACATGAGGCTCCAAGAACTTTAAAAGCTAACATTGTGGTTTGGAAAGAACTGGTGTTGCAAATCAAGGACATCACCATTTGCTTTGCTAGATAAGTCATGCCATTGCCATATGCCAATGGATTCCTTCTGTGAAGAATGTGAAGTATGAGGCACTTGCCCATTCAGAGCAACACAAAAGTATATCAACAGCAAGTGCACGTTTAGCTCTGATATCTGTCTCATCCTCATTCTGGAGCAGCAGGAAAAACGCCAAATGCAGATTTATTCATTGTGCTTTTTTGACATTAAGAGGAGATCTACATTTGAGACTTTACACTAAGAGCCGCAATCAAAATGTGTGGCATAAAGCAACTTGAAAAGTGCATGAGAACTATAGAGATGCAGCTATTGCATGATTCTTCTATCGTTGTGTGATCCGTTTCAACGCAGCTAGGGCAAATGCATATCAGGAAATCTCGGATTGGATTGCATAGGATTAGCTTTGAATATGGTACCTACAAAGCAATAAAAGAAAAGGCACTTCGACTTGAGAAGGCCAAATGGACAAAAGATGAGAGAGAATCCATGACGAATGGATGAGAAAAGTTCAGTGTGTCCCTAATTGGTGATGGAAAAATCAAAATGTGGAAAAAGTGCAAGGAGACTTTTTGAGATTTGGATTGAAGCTGCCAAACAAGTTGGCATCAAAAAGGGCATCTAGGAGGCTTTTGATGGAAAGGTATCCCCACACCATCCATGGCTCATTGCTTGAATAATTTGCTAAAAGACATTGGCAAGTTGGACTGGATCACTCTCTCATACAGATGGGGTTGGACATTGTCAATTCCACTCTTCGTCATCATTACAATACCTTAGCAAATAGTAGTATGTGCTTTCTTATCCCAATATCTTAGTATTAGATGAGGGTTGATCAGCATTTTGGGCCTGCCCTAGTAGACGTTTGCCAAGTGCCAACGAGACCTGCAACAACATGCTGTCTACCTGCTAAAAGAAAAATAGCCGGCCACGCCGCCACATAGCTGACTTTTTGGTATTATCTCATATGCAATTTTCCCTTTGAAAATGGCTCTAAATAAGAACTTTTTATACAGCCTTGGCTTATTGTGAATGGTCATAGGGACTGAGAAAGTTTGCGTACAACAAATCCAAACTAAAGCATGAACCACGGGTCCGGCAATGAAGAACATATTCAAGAAATCCTAAGGTATGTGAATGAGCCTATAATGAGCACCCGGCCGTTTGCACATGCAAAACTGCCTGCGCAGCACGTAGAGTTGTGATCCTGACTACTCGAGGGCCTCTGGTTTGGAACGTTGTATTCTTCATGGTGACTGCAATGGCAGTTGCAGGCCCACCCTAATATAAGAGTAGTGAAGGCTTGGTGGATGGTAAAGAGATGCCGTTTCCATCCAACAAGCCCCCACAGATGAGGGCAAAACCACGACCATCATGCAATCATGGTTGACAATACGCGGGCTGCTCCATCTTGGTTGGCTGCTTGCATGTGTGAACTTACACAAGGTTACATGCCTGGCCCTGCAATTGAGTCACAGAGTATATGGGCAGGGTTATAGAAGGCACCTGCAAAAGTATGTGGCATAAAGTGAACTCACTTTTCAATGCTTAGGAGACAATTTCAGCTCTTTAAGTACTACAACCTCAGCCATGGCAGAGTTGGATGAAGAGTGTTCCTATGGCATGGACAAGCCAAAAAGCAGAATCAAACTGAATGATGATTTAAAATTTCATACACCGAAAGCCCTAATCCAAATGAAACCCTACATCTAAGTCTAACTCCAGCCCTGAAACCTGCTATAATTGAAGTGCTTACCCTAGATCCAGCTCTGTTTTGTCGAAATAAGAGGAAGCAACAAAGCAGCAGATGCAGGAATACATCAATTTTTGTTGAATAGAAAAATCCCTCGTCATTAATTTGAAAGCCAGAACAAAACCAAGGATTTCAAATGCAGCAAGCTCTAACTTTGCGACCATCGTAGTGGTCTGTAGCTGTTTCCAGCAGATGCATTAGCGGCATAGAATTACATACAAAACAGTTCAACGGTATATGAATCATAAACTTGAAGCATTTTTTATTCATCACAGGACAAATATCAACTGATTACAATGTTTTTCACAGCATTGCTCCTCTCTCCTTGCCTTCAAAGCATGCAAACAAACAAATAATAGTTCGTCTCTCTTGCTCTTTCACTTTCTCTAGCAAGCATGCAAAGAAGCATAGAATCGATAAGCCTCCTCACCTCTCTCACTTTTTTCAATCCAATGTTGTCCCACCTGCCCTCCTTTTCCACGCTTCAACGATGCCCTTCACTCACACCCTTCACCTGCACCTCTCGTATGATGTTCAAACAAAATATAAATGCCTTTCAACCTTCCAACTAAACTTACTTTCGCATAAACTTTGTTGTGATTTACAAAATTGAATTGCATGTAATTAATTACACATTAATATGGCAGGCTACAATGCACAAATTTGATTTTATTAATTAATTGTCTAATAAAATGGGTTTAAAATCAATCACAAATATTATTGTGAATACATACGGCTATTATACCATATACAACATACGTTCGCAATGGCACTAGCCCACTCATTAACCATGTGAACGTGTCAATAAGCGCCAACAAAACCGGTCGTCTCACGATCAATCTGTGTTCCTCAGATGGCTAATCGAAAAAAAAAAAACAGACGAACATTAAGGCCTAAGCCCGCGTTTATCGAGAGCTCTCAAGCGACAAATCCATGTTTCTTGCAGGCTCCGTAAACATTTTCCGTTTGAGAGTCATGGGATTATATTTCGCTCTGGAAAAACTTCGCATTACTCTTGTAAAAGAAGCTGCGAGAAATCTCGTGCCTTACCATATTATGTGGCTTGCTTCTCACTATCCATTGTGTTTTTTTAACTGCCTTTTTATAGGGTATATGTGCCATACAGTATGATCTCATTTTTACGAGGCAAGTTTGGCTACTTAGATTCTCATGCATGCAACATTCTAGAGGCTTAGTAGCACTCTTTCCATATGTGAAAAGTGACAATATTGACATTTTTTGTAACATTTGTAGGAACATCGAGCTTCATCAGATTGGCAAAAATTTACTAAAGACAATCGAAGAGCTAGTTGGAATTAATGGTATTGGACGGTAACTTAAATTTGAATAACGACGCTTACTGCAATGAATGTGCTATTATACAGTGTGCACTGCAGAATGTAAAATGGCACGAAAAAAAAAAATTACCAATGCTTGTCATAAGATTATAGACGATGAGTATTACAAAGTTCCAAATGGTTTTTCAATAGCAATCACAAGCAGTTCCAGCATCATCAAACTGATTCATGGGGCAAACAACCACTGGTATTATCAGTTTAGGGTTCAAAACAACATGCACCAATACGTGGCTTCACTTACTAGAAATGCATTTAAAGGATGTGCAAGGACCATGCAAGGCTAATGGGGAATCGAACCCCAAGCAAAACCCAAATGTGGCATGCCCACCAGGCAGCCTCTATACCTGCATGCAAATATTAGTGAGATCTGGCTAAAATGATAAACAATTGACTATCTCATGCAGAAAAAATCGATATCTGGTTTGGGGCTTGCGTACCGATGACAAATTGAAATTAGATTTTGTCCTATCCAGCCATTCAAAGAAAAGTTTTCCATTGCGAATCGTATGCCATCCGCAACTAAAAAAGTCATTTTGTTGAGAACACTGCATCAACACTCGAGGCACACACAATGAATTGAAAGTGAACATCATCATTTTGGCAATATAGGAGATACGTGAACAATAACCAAGAATTTTAAAGCCAACGAGCAATGCAGCTCATATACATTCCAGCCTGGACGTTGATGATTTGAACAACGGATTTAGCAAGCTTCTCAACTGTGAACATATTAATGATGTTATTCACAATCCCTGCAATTTGCAAGCTTGGATTAGGCTTAGCATATCAAATCGTCGTGTTATTTTGATAGGTCTGGAGTAGTTAGCAAATCTTACCTGTCAATAGGATGTGGGTTGAGAACATCGAGTTGAGTTTCAAGCAAACCCAGGTAGGAAGTCCCTCGTTACTAATGCAAGGGCATAGAATTCCCAAGCTCCAATGCTCACTATAAATAGACACACAATGCATTTCTCAATCTCAAGCAAATACTATCCTACAAAAATATTGTAGCTCCAAAGTCATCATGCATTACTTACTTAGAGCAAAAATATTGTGCTTAACACACTTCTTTGCTCTTGTGTAGTCCTCTACTTCGACAAAATTGCAAAAATAATTTAACATCGCACACACCATGTCTTTGTAGCTGCCCAAAATTTTCACTTGCCAATAACTTATACCCACCTCAACTATGGATTCAGTAATGTGGCCAATCTTCTTTTTTAGCGTCGCACAACACTGTGTGTGCATGTCTATTTGTAAGTAGAGTCTGGAATTGAGAACTGGAAATTGTTTCCCATCGCTTCTATTTGTTGGAATAAGTAAATGTCATGGTCAAGGCCCTTCAATTCGAACTTGCTTCTAACGTCACATGGCATCGCTATTTTTTCGTTTAGATCTGGAATTGATATGCTCAATTCTTCATTCAAATCAAGAACACTACACACATGAGTTGTCTTCACCTCCACCATGTTTTCTTCAAAAATAGCTTCTCTTGGATGGGCCTCATCATCACCATTAGCTTCCCTCATTTTTTCATCCCCCGTAGCCCCCGAGATATTTTCTTGACAAGTTACATTGTCGTTTTCAATTTTGTGTGCCCCCTTGTTTATTTCTATTTGTCTGGTCACAACTGCACTGCAGTTCTTGCACGTGGTGGTGTTCATACCTCCAACAAGCAGGTTATACACTCCACATTGGTCACATACAACCCTAGCCATCTTTGGGTATAGAACGCGTGTTCGCTTTTTCGATATGACTCGCTTGTAGATTGTGGAGCTTGCGGGCCTTCCTGGTATGGGACCATTGAGCCCAACTTTATAGAATTGATAAAACCCTTTTGTGTGGGAATCTTTTTTTTCCCATGTCCCATTCGTGTTCTAGTAACATTATGTTGAAGAGAACGTATGGATCCCCTCTTTGGCATAGATGTTTTTTGTCGGCACTACAGTAGTTCCGAAGGTGGTGTGTGCATCTTCTAAAGCCATTGTCATCCTTATCAGCTCGGATATTTCACTGTTGTACAATGTTTGGGTCTTTGAGCGCAAATTCATGAAGTTTGTTTCTAATGTTTGTCGAAGAGTATCGGTTTTCATTAATAGTGTCTCAACCAACCAGGAATGCTCAAGATTATGGAGAGACTATTCAAAATATCTTGTGTGTCCCACCCCCCTCTTGGTCACATGCTAGATTGTGTTGAGTGTTAAATAGTGTATGTTTTTTCCAAAGAGTTGGGTAGAAACGTTCGGCCACTAGCTTGGTTGCAACAGGTGTTTGCATTGGGAAGAGTTATCAAAACAAGAGCATGTGTCATTGGGGATATCTACTGTGTACCAAACCTGAATGTTGTCTTCACTCCTCATACTAAAAGCTAAAGCATCTTCATCTCCTTAGGGTACTTTTATCCTCCTTGTACCGCTCAAAAAAAAATTGCGTAGCCTTTGGGTGCTAGTTGTCGTTCTCTTTGCAAAGTGACCAGAATCATCTGCCAATAAACAACACACTTCTATGCAGCAATTACAAATATTGAATTAAAACAAGTACAACTAGTCTCATAAATTCACATGTTTGGGGTTCAGAGTTTCACTCACCAATCACTTGCTTTAGTTTATAATGCTTTATTAGTGTTCCACCAAGGTGTGTTCCTGTCATCGACGACCCAATCAATGAGTGGACAAGGTCTGTCACTTTGCGATTGACTTTTCCTCCAAGCACATTGTACTTAAGGTGGTGCCATGTCCTTTTAATTAAGCTAGTTGTTTCCACCTGTCCGTGTGGAAACAAACGTCTCCATTGTGGCCACATCTTTCTCCAAACAACTTCTCTTCCAGTCCAACCCTTACGGACATATTGTAAAACATCATTAGAATTTTTGTGTTTTAGTTCAAATTTTTCTACTAACTTATCAAAATCATTTTCGAATTGAGATTGCATCAAGTCACACATGTCTTTGTATAAAGAGTCTCTATCATTTACTGGTACTTTAGGTAAGAGGTTCTCCACCCATGCTTTCTTGGCATGAAACGTGCATAACAGAATATCACATGCCACTTTAGTGCAACCTTTCCCAACTACCATCGAACATATGTCATCGATTGCAAGTACTTCTGTTATTACTTGTAATTCCACGATGGACTTGTCTATGACGATTGCATGTGGTCATATACATCCAAGACTATTGAAAACGACATGTAAAGTCAGCCGCAATGCAATGTTCTGATGTTGCATTCCTTTGTCGTCCGAACAGATCATGAACCAGATTGGCATGGCGTGACCAAGCTGATTTGGGAGAACAGCCCCAAATAGAGGAAAATCAAATTGATTGGTCTTGAATGTTGAGTCAACAGCCCACGCTTTATTTTCAGAGAAGCATTGAGCAATACTCAATATCCATTGGTCCAGTATCACCAGTACAAATGGCCTCCTGGCTTCCTCTTCATGTGAAGGGTTGTATGGTTGAAAAAAGATTGTCTATTCAAAAAAATGCATCAAAGAGAGTAAATAGTATGCCTTGTAGGCAAACTTCCTAATTTATTTTGGCTAAATGTGATTTCTGAAATGGACAATCAATGTACCTTACGACACGAAAGCAATTGTTGTGCCTCCAGATTCAAGCTCCTCCAATCATCGAAGCTCAATGCATCTGATAATGGTGCACTTCATTATTCACAAATGTACACAACAAAACATGGGATAAAATGTCGCACACTAAAACTTTCAAGACCCTAAACCCACACATCGAATTACCTTTTGTACAAAGTCTGTAAGACAATTGGGATATCTCCTTTGGTATGAGAAAAAATCTAAAACATGTCTGGTCTGCCTCACCGACTTGTGCTTGGAGGAACAATGCACACTGCACAGATGTGTTCGATATCTGTGCTGCTTCCTTATACGTTTGTAGATATTTTTCACACTCATGCACTATGAAGGATTTTAGATCATTCAAGATCCAATCCATGTCCCTAATCTTTGGTTACAATAAGGAGCAAGCCAACAATCTTGCCAATGTAAAAAAATCAGCATCTACATAAAAAATGAGATGCAAACTCTAAGAGATATTGATCAAACGTGAACCAAAACATAAAATATGTTTGCTGTCCGTACAATTACAGTACCCTATTGTATTTCACACGTGTGGAACCGAAAATAGCAATAAATGATCATTCTACACACAAGATTGCAAGATAACAGCAAGATAGTGCACCAACGAGTAGTAGAATCCAAAGAGAACCATGTATAATGATGAAATGAGAGATAGAAGAGAGAAGATGTGTCTCTCCATGAGTTAGATCCTTTTATAGAGTTTCCAAACCATATTTGGCCACTTGGCTTTCCCTCCAAAATGTAAACCCTACTATTTTTGGGTCTAGATTCAATGTACCCAAAGTTCAAATTTGAATCTCTCTCAAACTCGACTACCAACTTTCCCACACTTTCAAAAAGTGTTTATTGGATGTATTTTAAACTAATATAACTTCAAAAAGTTTATCTCTAAGTCTAAAATGAGTTTTGGCCTCTTATTGACAATTTACCAAAATACAACTAAACTAGACTAAACTTGTTGAAATCTCTCACACTCCCTCTTCAACTAGTTTTGGCATAGTTTTCACAATAGAACTTTGATCCAACTTTAGAATGATCTCCATATTAAGTATAGATCTCCTTTCTAAGGTTCTAAAGTATCTTTCATAATTGATATAGAGAATAGTGTCCAAATTGGATGCTTCACTATCTCTTACATCAATTTTACACATCAAGATATAACTAGAACATGAAGAACCAAATAGAATGTGAATGAAATCATTCCTCCATGTTTCAAACTTTGAACTCTCTAAAAAATTACAGCAACCAAACAATAAATGTGAGTGATGACCATTTGCTTGCTTGTCTCCTCCAACTTTGTCCTTTCTGATATGTCTCCACCATAAAACTCCATGAATGAGCCTCCATCTCCATCTTACCATAAGATGCCATCATACCTAGATGACTTGACCATGAATGAGTGACATAATGAACCTCCAATAGCTACATTTCCATCAGCAAAACCAGCCAAGAATGCTAGTACAACTCCAACAATAAGATATTGCAAGACAATGTAGCTAGTTTGTCCATATCTTGACAATTTGCACACATTCACATGAAATAGCTCAAACATGAGATAGAACAAGTAAAGTAAACTTGAACAACACTTCCTTGATGCTCCTTTGACCTTACTTGAGTCTTCAATAAGTTGCAGAAACAGATCCATAACATCTTTGCCAAATAACCTTCCTTTGATGCTCTTGACTAGCTCCAAATTACCACATTTCCTTTTGTGTTGTTGAAGCTCTTTGAGACCAACCTCTTCATATTCCTCTTGACCATCAAAGTCATTGAAAGAACTTTGTTTTCCAGATTCATTACTTGCTTTTCCAGTATGAAAACCATGAGAACCAATATCCACTTGCATAGCATCATATACACAAGAAAATTCTCCAAAACATGTGAGTAAAGCAAAGTGAGTCGCTTCCACTTGCTTACCTTTCTCTTGATCATCAAAGATATCAAAGATATGAATATCTTCAGACCTGAACCTCTGGAAATACTCCCTCTCAAACATATGATCTAGATCCAACAAGATCTCATCAATGCTTGATCTCCAATTTCCACAAAGCTTAGTGAAAACAATGTCACCAATGTCACCATCATAAATCAAAAGATAGATTCCAAAATTTCCATCCAACAATAAGTAGAGTAGGTGAAGATGAGTATCAAACCTAATAAATCCAGCCCTCTTGAGTCCATAACAAACCTCAATAAGCTCACCAATGAGATATCCCTTGCCTTGAAGAAATTGCCTCTCGATTTGCTCCATGTAGTCTTCTCCAACCAACCTTTTGCCATCTTGATCATGAGTGATCAATTCACAATCATAGGATCCTTTGAGTTGATGAAGAGATGTGAGATCCATGCCTTGGATCTTCCCAAGAACCAATCTTCCATTGCTCTTTCCTTCACAAGACTCCCTCTTAATAATTGCATCATAAGAAGTAGAAACCTCAATAACATTAGAAGCCATGAAAAAAATGATTAGTACCTTCAACATAAGAATGATTGAAGTACTCTCTTTTTTCAAACAAGAACTTCTACTCGATGTTTTAGGTAATGAATCATACGATAATGATTCTTCCTCACTATCATTCACAATGACATCATTCAAAGTAGATCCTACTTTGAACTCTTCACATACTTCTCTTCTTCTTGACTCGTGACTATCTCCCTCACCAGGTCTCTTGATAGAACCATTTGATCTACTCTCTTTATGAAGACATGTGACTCCACTTGCTGGAAAAATGACTTTCTTGGACTCATCACAAAAGAATGTAGAAGAACCACCTCCTTCATGCATGCACCTAGCAACATCTTTTGACATATGATCAAAGAAATCATTAACAACAATCTTTTCCAAGGAAGAACCTTCACCTTCATTGATGAAATTAGCTCTTTCCTTACCTTTTGCATGCTTGCACTTGCCATGAAGAACCATTGAAACACCATCATTATCCTCAAGACTAGCCAAGTTAGCACAAAGATGAATTTCTCCAAGAAGCACATTAAATCTCAACCTAGATCTAGCATAAGGAAGATTTTTAGACTTTGCATAAAATCCACCAATCTTATTGATGCTAAAAGGTAACTTTGGAAAGTTGAGACCAATCTCCTTTTCCATTCCATCCTTTTTGTTATCCATAACAAAAGCATCAAGCTTGAAAAGTCTACCTTGTCTATTGCGCCTAGCAACCAAGATTTCTTCCTTTGTAATGAAATAAGCATCACCACCAAACTTTACCATGTATCCTTTCTCTATCATTTGACCAACACTTAGCAAATTCTTTGAAAGTGAAGGAATGTAAAGAACACCATCAAACCTTGCCTTCCTATTAGTAGAGAGACAAATTGGAATTGAACCAATACCTTCAATCACACACTCACCACCATTGGCCATGTGAATTGCTTTCTTGGCTCCATCATAAGACCAAAGAAGTAAAGAGCTTCTTGTGACTAGTCATGTGTGAACTAGCTCCACTACCAATCCACCATGAATCTTTGTCATCTTCACTTGATATTGGACCTGAAGAACACATCAAAAGAGAATCACCACCACCTAGATTCTCATCATTAGTAGTAAAGTTGATTTGCTTGCTATCTTCATCTCTTTGCTTCTTCAAACATTCATTTGCAAAATGCCCTTTGATTCCACAATTAAAGCATTTCAACTTAGACTTATCTTTCTTTTTGCCAAAAACAGAAGTCTCACCTTGATCTTGCCCTTTAGACCACTTGCCTTTGCCTTTGCCCTTGAACTTGCCTTTGATGAACATAGCATCCTCTTCATAATGAGATGTCGATGTAGATCCACCTCTTCTTGATTGAAGCCTATACTCCTCATTCACAAGATCTCTTGCAAATCCACAATACTTGGCAAAGTCTTTTGAATAGCAAAACTTTGAACAAGATTAGCATGATTATATGAGTACTCTCTTCCTTCTTTTTCAAACTTTGAAAGATTTTCCTCCTAAGAGTAAGCACTCTTGATGTAGACTTGAATTCATAAATCTTCTTCAAAGCTTCCCAAGCCTCCAAAGATGATGTGCGCTTACCAACTTCCTTGAGAAACTCATTGGTAACATTCATCTTAATCATGTGTAGAGTCTTCTTTGCTCTCTTGTCATACCTCACTTGATCTTGAGGTGCTTGAGGCCTCTCCTCTACACCTGCAACAATCTCCATCAACTCATTCATCTCCATTAAGGACTCCATCCTCACCTTCCAAGTAGAATAATTGATTGAGGTAAGCCTATCATTGCTCTCCAACATAAAGCCTCCACTTGTAGCCATGTTGAAGTGACCTGATCTTCTCTTTCAACCTGTTCCAAGGCACAAAGCACTCTCTTGAATGTCAACAAATGAACTCAACAAGATATCACAAAGATATGGAACCTCTCAAATCTCTTCTAGCACTTCTAACTAGAAAATCAACACATAGAATAGTGAAATCTTGATCAACCTATGATCTATCCTCAATCTAATGATTCTTATCACTTCCTAAGATTGAAACACACTCAAATAAAGTTCAGTAACCTCACAAACTAGAGATCCAATCAAAATTAGGATTTTGACAAAATGACAAAAAATTGAATATCTCAAATTCTACATGCAATTTCTAAAAACTTGATATATCTTTTTGTAGACTCCAATGAGACCTTCCTAACTAATTTGTAGTACTGTGCTTGCATGGATTGGTTGCATGCTGATTATCAGAGTGATTCTGACATGCATGATGGATTTACAATCGATTTGCGTGGTCATACGCATGTGCTCTGACAGTTGGGTCACAAATCAGTGATATTGGTTGACAAATTCCGTAAAATTGAAGTTTACGTAAAAAATTTCGAAATGATGTTTTGTGACTGATGTAGTGTGCTTTCCATGCCAATTTGACATCAGATTAGTAACATTAAAAATCGGACAATGTTTCAATTTTTTCGATTTCGATTGCCTTTTGTACTAACAATATTTTCGTCATAATTTTTTAATTACGTAAAATTAAGCAAAAATTGAGTTTGTTTTAAAAAAAATCAAAATTTCAGTCATTTTTTCATTATCTATGGAATCGGTTTAGATTAGTGAATTGATTAGATTGAGTTTATCAGTCAAAATTGGTCACAGTGTTTTCACTAAGTCTAAATTATTTCTCGAATAGATAAATTCAAATTGACAAAAGAAACTGCAATGAAATTGTCGACAGGTTTTACTGTACTGTCACACCCAATGTTTCATGTAAATGCTTCACATGAAGGTGATGTTACTAACTTGTGGTGAATGTAACCCAGATGAAAAATTTATCGCTTAGTATACTTTTCAAACCTGACTTGTACTCCAATGCAGAGACTATCACTTGGAAAATAAGATTATCTCTGAGAACTTGTTTGATGTGAAAGTTTGGTTGAGGATAACGATTTTCTAGGTTGATATTTAAAGTTAAAAGGACTGTTCTTGTTATTCTTTTTTGTTTAGAGAGCTTCTAAGGATAGAAGCGATTTAAGGAGGGAAGAATGTTATGTCCATGGCCAAAAAGTAGGATTCAGTATATTCCTAGTCTTGGATACATGGTACTCCAGTAAATCAAGCTGCTAGTTATGCCACGTCATACTGGATGTGACCTGAAAGTAGCTAATATCCTTGTGAGGCCCAAAACACACTAAATGGAGTTTAGACAAGGTATGAGATAGTGTATGCATGTGTAGAGTTATCAATAGCAATTCTATGAATAGTTGGTCCTTAGGACTCTATTTTAGGTGAATCTATGTATAGGGAACTTAGGGCTATGCATGGCTATGTGCCCAGATTGCTTTTGGCTCTATATATTGAGGCTAAACTCGCCCTACTCCTCATGGTGGTTATTGATTCATTGCCAGAGTTTCACTCTACATTTATGCTTCTTATTCCTTGGCTTGGGGGTGAAGCTTCTAGAGTTGATTGGTTGCTTCTACTTGGTTGGGTGGTTGCTCCATGGTGTGTTTTCCATTGTGTTTTGTCAACAGGATCTTAGGGAGCTTCCCTTATAGAGGGTTTCTGAACAGTTTATAATTTTTTTAGTTTTACATGGGTTTTTTGAATTTTATGATTTTTTCGACTTTTCTGTAGTTTGGTTGCAAAGTAACATCCGCAACTTGTACAGTAGGTGTAAAATTCATTTTGAGCCTGCATGTAGTTGGGCGAATGCTAGTTCAAAAGGATAAAAAGTTATGAGTTCTGAAAACTATTTTGGGGTGTTTTTTCAATGGATCTTCTGATTGGCTAGAAACTTACCTTCGCTTGATGAACTATAGGTACAAAGTGCCATTACGATACTACTTGCAATTCGGTGAAGATTCCTACAAGAGGATTAAAAATTTATGGCCTCTGATGTCTTTTTTCAGTCTATTTCCCTCCAAAAAAAAACATAATACTAATGTTTTTGCAACTTTTTATGGATTTTTTCAATTATTTCATTGTCTGGATAAATGAACCAAACTGTCACTTCTACATAAATGAATCAAAACAGCCACAGACGACACTGTCGCAAAAATGCGACAGGGTTAGCTTTTTGCGAAAAACCTGACAGTGTCCTTGAAACTCATTTAGGGTAACTCCAAACATTGCCAGAGTCATTTCCTTAACATTTGAGGCACTTTTGAAAAAGCAAAAAATGTGACTCTGCATATTTACTTGCAAATCCTGACAGACAAAAAATGCAAAAAAGGTGACACTGCATTTTTCAATGAGATTCCTGACAGGCAAAAAATGTGAACTATTGTCAAACTCCATGTAATTCTGTAAATTGTGTAAAAACACTTGTAAAACCTGCAAACTGTGAAAAGACCTGGGAAAATCCGTAGAACTAGATAAACAATGGATCATTAGAGGAGTTTTGGGCACCAAAAGGGCCTTTTGTCAAGATGTTGTTTTTGACTTTTCACCTATTTCATGTACACTTGGCCCAGTTATATATTTACACCTGTGAAAGACCGTAACGTTGTTTGTTGGTCGAATGTTTTTTTTGAAACATTCTGGTCATATTTTTATACAATTCAAAACTCCCAACGGGCAGGGTCTTGACTTGTGATTGGACCGTAATTGCTGCTCGTGAGATTCCTGAGTGCTCGGGACCTAACACTTGTGGTTAAAGTAGGTCTATTTTGATCTAACCGTAGTTAGAGTAACATATATGATTTAAGAAAGACCGCCAGCATTCATTACGAATTTGGTTTTTTATTTTCATACTGATTCATCTACATTTTGTTTCAGAATCTATTGTTCATCTTCTTTTAGCTTTACAATGGCTTCTGAAAGCCATAGACCATGAAGCAATATTGTCTCAGTTTCTATTTGTAATGAAAAAGACTCTGATGGCTCTTGGATATCCCGCATTATAGAAAATTTCACTGGGTTCTCATGCATCATTCATCAAGAGGTGTTTTTGGTAAAAAGAGAAAATCAAACATGGATTATAGGAATTTTTAGAAAGCTAGAATTTTAGACATCAAAGTTTCACCCGGTGGTCGATCCATTTCAGAGGTCTTGGTTCAACATGTCTACATGCACAAGGAAATTAGAGTGAAAGGCATAAGTTCAAATGACAGGTTCAAATGCAATTGTAAGTTCTAGAGAATTTTTTGCTTTGACCTTTGCATTGACATTTAGACGTGTATCTGAGTATTTAAATGACATATAGTTTTATGGGTTTGTGCATATTTGTATCCATCAAGCATAATCGAATGACAACCTATACAATCCCTTGTCGGCATCATGGATGTTATTTATTCAGATATTGGTCTTCTGCAATACAAGAACCGCTCCACGAGATCACTTTTGGATTCTTGTATTTTCTTCTATGATTCATTTTACACACAATCCAGTTTAGGTGGAAATTTAGAGGCGATATCATTACCCTCTTTCTCAAGCAAATAATGGATTCCTCCATATTCCACCATAGTAGAGAGCTTCCGATCAAGGTTTTTTATGGACATTCAAAATTGTATGAAATGTAGCACAGGTTCAAAAAACAATAGATTGCACTGGTTTCTGCCTTTTGCAATATTTGTAGATTTTTTTGCTGAATGTAATATTCGTAGAACAGTGACAATGTTTATTTGTAGTGATTTAACAGACGACATGTTATCAAGCCTCCTTGATGATCATTGGGATAAAAAGAGTAATGGCAATATTGAGTGCATAGTTAATAAATCATCAATGAAATTTAGGTATCTTATAAAAAAACAAGTGCTTTCTTTAACATTTTATTATAGAAGATGGTCCAAAGTTGGCAATGAATGGAAAGCATTGGATCAGGATTTTATAGCGAATCATCAAGATCAAATAGAAATCCAAGTGAAGCAAAATAATTCTACTATTACAACAATTGAGGTGGAAGAAGATTGGACACTCGATCACATTTGATCAGAGCTTACCTTGCTGCAATATGAAATTCCTATACACTTTTGTTTTCGATTCAATGAGAGATTGGTATGTGTACGTGTGTTTATTTCAGTACACATTTGAAATGACTTTCAATGATTTTATCTAGAAATACTTCAGTGTTTTCGGTATTGCAATATTTCATTTAAAATAATCTCAATGTTGATATTGTTTAGCAAATTTCTTTGATGTACAAGTAAGACCAAGACAAGAAAGTCACATACAGTGCAAGGATTTAAATAGAAATTGTCGAAACCGCATAAACATTGGGATGATAGACGTGCAACAACAATGTATCTTTCAAAAAAAAGGAATACAAAGAAGTCTCAAATGACTTCAAGATTTCATCAAACAATTTGTATTTAGTATTTTGAAAAATGTACATTGTTTTTAAAATCAAAATAATATATTCGTGGCTTTCAGTAATAGCCCACTTTCTATTGCCTATCTGTTGTTCTATACATCATCATGTGATGATATATTTCTATGTGTCTGTCGGAACTTATGTGACAATATTTACATTTCAATCATAGGTGCATGAGGCATATCCTCGAGCACTGCAACTTCATCCACAAAACCCCTGGCAGCTTCATCCGAGGCACCTTCATGCTTGTAGGGCCTTGCACACGATAGTAAAATTTCTAGCATTTCATGCCGATACTGATGAATAGATTTATTGACACCTCAGGACACTGGAACTGCAAAATAAAACATCGAGTGTATGTATGTACTAGCCAATGTTTAAAAAAAATAAATACACAAAGTTAACATAATATCATCAAGATACTAGAACTTGAGAAAAATATCTCACGAATACTAGCATTTGGAGGTTGCACCATATACCAATCCAAAAAAGATTTAAAATTCCAGATGGAAAACCATCCGCAACTGAAAGCATCATCTTGCTGCAAAGACTTAGAAATCACAACGAAAAATTGTTAAATTATAATTCAATATAATTCTAAATTCCATGCCATTATGCAAAAAAACAACGTGAAAAGATTCTTTTTACCTTTGCATCAACAATCTCTATGTTAGTATTTACAATCAGCCCATCCGGCCTAGGCAATAGCTCCACCATCCTCTTGTACATGGACTTAACCATGGAATGGGTAGCATGCAAGGAATTCATTGTCATGCACACAGGTCTGCAGCTTCCAATAGAATCCACTTTCATAGATATGATATGCACACTCCCGAATGTTTGCTGCCAGCAAATGACAAGCAATGAATTACTAGAATTTGTAAGAGTTTACAAAAAACAAATCTTACAGAAAACAAATATTATAAGAAAAAATTATCTTACTTTGAACAGTATGGGGATGATGGACATTGACGCCTCCTTGCTAGTGTGCCTGGAGAGCCTTCTGGCTTTCCTCTCTTTATTCAACAGATGCCCAAAAAATGGAGATACAACAAAAATCTCCTTCGTGACTGTATATGCGTATTTATGTACATAGTATGCACAAGCGGATTCAACTATTGTGTCTGAGATATAGGAGGTCTTCTCTTTTAGCTCCCTACAATGGGGGTTTTTGATATGCATTGCAAAATTAATATCATCTATACAAAACATAAACTCTCCTCCGGGATAATCTATTTTCTTGGTTCTATACATTTCAAAATCAATGTACCTCTCAGAATCAAAGAATGTGTCTTTAGGGTCATTGGGAAGTCTGATGTGCAACTCTTTATCAGGTGCATCAACATCAGAAACAATTAGGTCCACCACTATATTTAGGTCATTTGCATGTATAGAGGGAGAATTGTGCATTTGAAGATCAGGGGTTAGGGGAGGACTCTCGACCCATGGAATTGTAGAAGTGCTAGCCAGATCTTTT
This sequence comes from Diphasiastrum complanatum, assembly GCA_029204225.1. Lineage (NCBI taxonomy): Eukaryota > Viridiplantae > Streptophyta > Lycopodiopsida > Lycopodiales > Lycopodiaceae > Diphasiastrum > Diphasiastrum complanatum. The sequence continues at coordinate 65,730,200 of CM055100.1, forward strand.
CTATGGGAGGAGGCGAGGGTGAAGAGCTAAGAGACCTGGGCTTGGGTTGTGAACGCTTGGGCTGTGCTTGCTTTCTCTTTTTCAGGGTGGGACAGGCCCCCTTTCAAGAGGAAATTGCCTCTGTGTGAAGCCAGACTTAAATGTGCTGTCATAGATATTTCGAAGCCTCATGACAAGAAGCATGTCCTTGGGCATCAGTGTCACCCTCTTGGCATGTATCGAGCACAACATCGAATCCTCAAACATTTTTTTTTGAAAGTCCTCGTATGCAGTATGGAGTGCCTCCAATGCAATGATATTCCACCTCACTGCATAGGACAGATGAGTGGTCATATCTTGTGTAACCTCTCTCACAGCCCGGTAGAAGACTACTTTCGGGATCAGAAGTCTGGTGCTCCTCTGCAATGCCCTGATGTTCCTCAACCATGGACGGCGGGGTCTTCCGTGTCTTTGCGGACGTACAAGTTCAGAAGTCTGCGGATGGGATGGTTGAACAAAGCTGGTAAGCCTAGCGGTTTGCTTCGTCTGAGCCATTGAGGCCAGATATCTATACCACGCGAGGACAAAGGTACAGCAGTAAAGAAAGTTAGATTCTCTCGCGTGATGGTGAAACTGGGACTTCTGAGGATAATATCGCAATGACACGAGAGAGTGGCAGAGTCAAGCGAGGAGTAGAAAGCACTCGCGTGATGGTGATATCGGGCACATTCAGGCTGATATCACTACGACACGAGAGGGTATTAGGGACAAGCCTGTAGATGAAGTCGCTCGTGTGATGCGATATCAGGTATGCAAGTCATATGGAAGCGATTGAAGGTGAAAGCAAATTACGCGAAAACCTGTACAATCTCTGAGAATGGACTTATATAGGCGAAAAACGTTTCCACGTGTGAATACTTGTGACACGTGGCCCAATCAGTAACTGACATGTGGAACTACACATCTGTATACACACGTGTGAAACTGCGCATCTAGAGCAACACGAGTGGGATTTCACATCTGGACACGTGGCCGAATGGTACAGTGTCTTGCACGTATAAGCTCGCACATGTGGGCATGTGGCCCAATCAGTACCTAACGTGTGGAACTACACGTCTGTATCCGCACGTGTGAAACTGCACGTGTGGGGATTGCCTGTGTGGCCACATGGTCGAATGGTTTAGTAACGTGTATTCTCGCATCTATAAGCTCGCACGTGTGGGCACGTGGCCGAATGGCAGATTTACGTGTATTGTAGCACGTGTGGTCTCGCACGTGTTGACGGTTACATTATGCATCATAGATCTGATCCGTTGTTGGATCGACGCGTGTATAGCTTGAATTTTATTGGTTTTAGCTATATAAATGTTGTTTGATCAGTTAAAACCTTTCGCTAAGTTTTTGACTTTCACTCTCTGTAGCTCTTGGTGTGTCAACACTACTAGTTCTTTGCAGTATCGCTACCACGCGAGAATCTACTTCAGATTCTAGACGATCTTGGATCCCTTGCGTCGTTCTGATATCTGGTCATTCACCAATATCGCCATCACGCGAGGACTGCCATATAGTCTTCTAACTCCCTGCCACCCCGCATCGTAGCGATACTTGGCCCTATTGTTCATACCTTCTAGATGGCCGTCTCATCTTCTAATACTTTTGATTATGCGTTGCACGCCTTCCTCGTTGAATTCGATGTTGGTAACTACATAGGTCATATAAGACGTATTTCAATATGTCTTTTGATATCGAGAGGTTTGGATCAGAACATAAATCCTAATTTCCAGCGTTGTATAAAGAGTATTATGATAGTTTGAATCAGTCTATGTTGATAATGGATAATCTACGATTCATCCATTTCCATGCCCAACCATCTTTAAAGCAAGCCCACAATTGACGATTCACGAAAATAGTGAGTGATTTTAAACGTGTGGTCCATTGTGACCAGCACAATCGATCATGTCACTTTTTGCAAGAGGCCATGGGCTTTGTGTTTTAACTTTCTACTCTTGTTCCTGAAGAGGCAGGAACTTCGAGGCTAAGCATTGAGGGTGCCTCATCATCAACTGATTCTGTGATATCAGAGTCAGCTATTGTTGATGACGTCTTGGTGGGTATTGACGAGGAGGCAAGATTGACAACAATGTACGACCCAGCCGAGTCTCGTGCATTGTCCATTTTTTTCTTATATGACGTGAATCCATATGACAAAACCAAGTCGGTCCTCGACTTTCCGGTGTATTACATGAATAGTGTTGCATACCTCTCTCTGAATGATGTTGGAGATGTTCTTGATCTGAGGGAGGATCTTGTCTAATTTTATCAAAGAATTCAGGGACTTCATAGATCTTGAGGGTGATGATGATCTATGTGCTTCTATTGATTAAAAAGACGGAGATGAATGGCTAGACGGGACTGAAGCCCTACAGTCAAGTATGTCTAAAAACAGGGCATACCAGGCAAATTTGCCCAGTGAGGAGGAATTTTTGAGAATTCGGAGCAAATATGTGTCATAGTCTTTGGAAACTAATCCATCCACTACTGTGATGACCATTGTTTTTGGTCATGATCTACATACTGCTACACTTATTCAAGCTTATGAGCGTGATCTGGTAGGTAAATCTGGTTTTATCTGAGTGAGATTTTTATTCTAATATAGTTATTTTGTTCTTCAAGATATGTGACCTTTGCTCGTATTTTACAAGCTACTGTGGAGGTGGATGCCTTTGCATTTGCAACAAGGCAAGGATATTTGAGGGAAGGCCAGAGATCACGACAAAGGGATTCATCCCTATCCCATTATTTGAAGTGCTTTGTAAATAAAGAAGTTTGCATTCATCATAGCAAATTTTCTTCAGATGCTACGACGATAATAATGGCAATTAAACCGTTCCTATTTCTCGAATGGGCATAAATACCCTCCGAATACATATAAAATTATTTTTGCAAAGAGAGACATTGTCATAAAGGTATTTGGCTATGTGGCTAAGGAAGTTCCTAAAAGGTCTTCCTCCTTAGCTGTTTTCTCCGAATACATTGACTTGAGCAAAAGAAGATCCATATGATAGAAAACAAAATTTCCTTGACCACACAACAAAGCTGATCATTAAGACAAAGAGAAACAATGATTTTGCCTTGCATTGTACTTGAAATGATGCGATATAATACATATACTTTTTTCGTTTGATATCATGAAAATTATTATGAGTTGAGTCTTGCATCAATATTATTTTCATCTATAAATTTGCACGCCTTTCTGAATTTTTGATAATTTGTTGATCTAGTTTTATATCGGATTTGAACACGCCTGTAGAACCATTGAAATAGCTGGATGATGTAACTATTTTTTTGAGATGTTCCACCGTGTTGTGTATTTCGATGAAATGCTGCTCTGGCTTGCCAATGCGATTTCTCCATTCCTTGTGATGACCAAATACTTAGACTACCGTAAGCTTTTGCAAAAAATGATGCATGATGTTGTAAAATGTGCTACAATATTAGAGATACAAATATTGTCATATTAATCATTTTAAATTTAGCATATGTGCAATGAGATTATAATTCAAAGAGTTAGTTACATTGAAAGGAGATTTACCATATAATTCGTAATATGACCTTCATCCCAGGTGTCTTTAACTGCATCCACAAACTCAATTGTTGATTTCTCAATTAGTAGGACATCAGTATCAGACAATTTATCTTTTCTGAGCAATTTGACCATGTTGTCAAGCTTTGTCTAGACTTCAACTTTTTTAATCCTCGTTGTTCCTTTTTCTTTAAAATCCTTTGTGGCATTGAGTACATCTATCCAGATTGAGAACTGGATTTTAGTCGGTTTTTCGGAATGATTTGATAAGAAGCGACGAGCTTTGGATCCTACTATGCTTGGTTTGCAGGAGATGTTTCCTGTTTTCCCTGAAAGCTTCTCGTCCTTTTGTATTTTAACGTGTCCTTTATGAAGTCCCGCTTTTGATAAATATCTTCCAATCGAGCTATTGCTTTTTTGGCTAATGACTCTGACTTAGTATTCCAAACAAACCAAATATGAAGGTATATCATTTTTTTGATAATTCTAACCTCTCCATGTAGTGTACAAATGTGAACATTTTTAAGCGGAATCGGTAATACTTGTTTCTAAGTCGGATCTTCTATATCCCTTGAAACTCTCGTGCTCTTCGACATGTCTTGTGTAGTTTTCATGCAATAGAGGCATGGATGTTTTAAATTTGCTCCATGTGGGACATTGAACATGTACTTCAACGACTTTAGGTCTCCAGCCAAATGCCATTCCACATTAAAATCACATATTCCAGGAACATTGAGTGGTGTGTCGCTCATATGATTCTTAATTATCTCTGAATATTCTGTTTTACTAAAAATCCAAAATAGTCATGATCTTCTTTTAAAACCTGTTTGAAATACACAATCACGAACTATTTTAAGAGAATTGAACTTAGACCTATAATAACAAAACAATATTAGTTGAAAACACAAAACCATAAATTCTTGAAATGAATTAGTTGCTAGTACTCAATAGAATAGATTTAAACCTGGAAAGCTGCTAACCACCAAATATTCTTCTTCGATAACTCCATTAAGATATGTTGTCTGTACATCCATTTGATGTATTTCCAAATCTACTGCAGTGGCAAATGATAGCAAAAGTCTAATAGAAGAATGCTTGACTATTGGACTGAAGGTCTCAGTGTAATCGACATTGTATACCTGAGAAAATCCTCTGGCGACAAGTCGTGCCTTTCTACTATAGATGCTTCCATTTGCATTGTACTTGACTTTGAAAATCCATTTGCAATCAACTACGTTTATGCTAGCAGGCAATTCGACAATTGTCCATGTCTCGTTCTTGATAAGAGATGAATATTCTTTCCAAAGATCGGAATCAGGCTGACTGAGTGTCTCTTGGACGGACGTTGGTTTCCGAACAAGGTAGGCTGCAGCTCGTCGATATACCAGTTAGGTGGTCTGCTAGTTCTTTGAAGATCTTCTAGGTAATAGAGAAAATTGATTGTTTTGATCATACTGTAATTGTTGAATTGCAACATCATCTTCTTCTGATTCGTTGTTGATTTGTTGTTTGTCAAAAGTAGAAGAGCTTGGACCTTCAATGGGAATAGTCGACTACGGAACTGGAAAGTTCAATGCGTCAAGAGAATCTGACAGGTCGGCTACATGGGGACTGCCCTTTCCTTTGAGGTCTTAAAACTTATCTTCGATGAAGATGACATCCCGGATAGTGAATATCTTCGACTCGATGAAATCGAACAACTTGTAGGCTTGATCTAAAGTAGTGTAGCTGATGAAAACACATTTGATACTCCAGAAGTCGAGCTTCTTCCTGAGATCACAAGGTATCTGTGCAAATGCAGTACATCCAAAAACTCGTAAGTTTGATAAAGAAGGTTTGGTATCTGTCCAAACTTTGAAGGGTGTTTTGTTTGAGAGACCTTTAGTAGGACATCTATTCTGAATATAGGTTGATGTTGAAACAACTTCAATCCAGAAGGACTTCGGAAGTGTCACATGTGATAACAGCACTTTGCCGATTCAACTAAGGTTGTGTTCTTTCTCTCAACAAGACCATTTGACTGAGGCAAATAGAAGGTAATGTATTGTTGCTCAATGTCGTTGTTAAGACAATACGCCTTGAATTCGGTGGAGATGTATTCTCCCCCGTTATCTGACCTCAGTACTTTGATTCGTTTGCCAGTTTGATTCTCAGCATGTTCTTTGAATTGTCTGAATTTGATGAAAGCCTATGATTTCTGTTTAATAAAATAAACAACTGTTCTTTTGGAGAATTTGTCAATAAAGATAATAAAATACTTTGCATCTACCAATGAAGGAGTTTGCATAGGTCCACATATATCTGTGTGAACAACATCTAATAGAACTTTTGCTGCATGCATATGGTTTGATCTGAAAGGAATCCAAGCCTGCTTTCCAAAGTTGCAGTTATGACAGACAGGGAGATTGACCTTACCAGAAGGATAGTCGAGATCAAGAACCATGGATTGTCTGGACATGTTCAAAATAGATGCATGATTCAAGTGTCCTAAGCGATGAATGATGCCATAGTAATGCCTTATTGACTAGAACAGAGGTTTTCAAGGCTTGACTAGACTCAGAATAACAATGTGCCAATCTACATAAGTAACCCTGCCTCTTACCGAGTGCAAGGATCAGATTCTTGTTACTCCTATGAATAATTTTGCGTTGATCATATTTGAATTCTACCTTATTTGTCTGAGAATTCAATACTTAATGTTTGGCTACGTAATCACTTAGTATCTAGCGATTTCAAAGTTAGTTGCTAAGGGGTAAGTGTGGAAAGGGAGTATCCTCAACTATGGTAAGTGGGAGAGAGCCAAAATACTCTCCCACTTACCTACATCTCCACTATGGTAAGGCATCTATGTTTTAGGAGACTTTTAGATTTAAAAACAATTAGGCGAGACAACATCATGTAGGTAGTTATAGGATAGAGAATAGAAAATGAAGTTCCACTATGCACATATGTGTGTGAAATCCAGATAAAAAAAGATGGAAAAATGGGGCTATGGACATGAAAAGGGTAATGAGAGAACCACTACGCCCAAGACATGTGGCATACACATTTCGGTAGGTAGGAAGGGCTATGCAGTGCCTAGAGATGATTTGCTTCTGTGACGGGTCAATTCTCACTAGCATTTTTTAGATTCGCACACGAATAACACACGAAGATGAGACGATTGTTTGTAGGGCGCCCCAACAGCCACACACACACACACACACACATGCCTAGAAGAGATGTTTCTATTTTGACATATATGCATAAGATGCAATATTGAAGAAAACCTTATGGGTAAAAATGCACAATGCCACGTGGCAGGCAAGGATTGCAATTAACGTGCATGCGAGCAGGTATCAACCGGGTAGGCAAAGCAGGTAGCTGGTGTCAACAACGTAATTCCCTTGGGGCCACGTGACGTTCGGGAAACTCTACCACTGCTATGTGTATCTACATTCAGGAACTCTACTGCTGCTATGTGTATTGTGCTCACAAGAGACAAGGGAGGGTAAGTGTGACTATGAGTCATTATCCTCACATAAAAAGAGTGCAATGCTTATGGGATATATAAACCTCCCACAACATTGCTCTCAACTGAAAATAACATAGCACACCACATGGCAACGAGGGATTTGCTAGGTTCAAATGGGGCAATGCAATGCTCATTGAAAATAACATAACAACCACGGATTTGCCAGCTTCAAATGGGTAGTGTGATAAGAGAGAGGTCCTGTTCCCCAAAATCAACTCATCGTCTCCCTCTCTCTCCTTTTATCGCTTTCTTTTTGTTCCTCACCTTTCTCTCTTCCGCCGCCTCTTCCTCTACCTTCCTCAATTTACTTAGAGAGAGAGACAGAGAGATAGAGATCCTGTGTGGGTTTGTTTTGATGCTAGTAGCCATGTCAGAAACACCCACCAAAGAAACATTACTGACTGCTTTCGAAGGGCTCGAGATATCCACATTGATTCCTGTCCAACATACTGAAGAGCAACAACAGCCTTCAAACACGCCTAAGAAGGCAAGACAGAAACCAGTGTCTAAGTCCCTCAGATCTTGCCTGATGTTACCTGTGGGGCGGATCTTCAGATACCTCAAAACTGGAAGATATGCCAAGCGTATCAGCGCCACAGCTCCCATATATTTGACAGCAGTACTAGAGTACCTCGTCGCTGAGGTCTAATTTCAGCAAATTTCGCAGTTTCTCTGTGCCTCTAGTGCATGTTTAATCCACGAAAAAATCAGTCTAGAAGAATATAGCAAAACAGGAGTAAATGTGTTATGTCTATACAATACTATTGTCGAACACTACACTTGGTCCAGCATGGAAGAATATAGCAACACAGGAATAATGTATGAAAAAACAGTACAATCTTATTGAACATGATCGACGATTATTACCAAATGTAACAGAAGTATATAGCAACACGGGAAGAAAAGATTATACGTCTAGTAAAATATGATTCTATCTGTCATTGAATACTATGTCGTCGACATGATATCAGTCCTTCGGATGCATAAGATAATGAGTGAGCTTTGTAATAAGAATTCTGTGGATAGTTGATGAGGATCTCTCTCATGATAACTGTTAAATTTATCTGTAAGAATAGATAATAGAGCCGCTTGTATAGATCTTACCCTTATATTGAAAGCAGAACCGTACTGTTCCGCGGATTATTATGAGCAATTGATTGATTACTTCAAAATATTGTTAATTATCTGCAGATGCTAGAGGTCGCAGGATACGCTTGCATAGATCACAAAAGAAAGCGGATAATTACGAGACACATAATGCTTGGTGTAAGGTGCGATGACGAGCTGGGAAATTTGCTGGCCAGGGTAACATTTGCTCAAAGCGGGGTGCAACCAAAGATACATAGGGAGCTCTTGCCAAAGAGGCTTCAAAACTTAGAAGGATTAGATGCAGAGAACCAAACCAAGCTCTTCATACCCATTCTTTAGCAAAGAAAGCTTCTGAAGTATAAACTTTCTACTCACGATGCGTCAATTTTTCAGATAATTTTTTTGATCAATTGAAAGATTGAGACTTGAGTTTGGCAACTAAACTGGCAAGTTATCATATGAACTTTTTATGCTTAAACATCATTCTTATATGACTTGGAAAATGTTTTGGCACTAAAGATCTTGCCACTGGACATTTACACCAACGGGTGGAATAAAATTTGGTTGAATAAACATTTTGCCAATGAACATTTAAAAATTTAGATGGTAGATGATAAGGGCTCCCTATTCACCTATGATGAATGCACTAGAATTCAAAAGCATTATTATGAATCTAACATATATAGGAGATGGATTAAACTTTTACCTTGGAGCCAACATAACAAGTTAGTCACCAAAATTTGCAAAAAATATCATAGTTGCATCGTATAATACAAGCGTATAATACGGTGCCATAAATTATGCGTATTATACATTTTTGGCTGAAAAATAAGTAGGGCTAGTTCAAAATAATAGATACGCCTACCTTTACCTTATGACGATTCACAAGTTTTTATCAAATACTTCATGTGAGATCCACACTTTTCCACGAAATCTTGTTCTTATGTTTATGTTTGAAGGGATGAACACTAAGATAATATAATCTAAATGTGAAAATAGCACTCTTAGATCTAAATGCCACTCCAAAAAAGCTACTTGTTCCTTTTTGGCGTATTTATTTGTATGGTGTGAGATCTTCTCGAGATTGCCATGCAACCCAAGCTCCAATATAGTCTTCCAAATGAGTATATTCATCTTGTTAGAGTCATGTTGGGCTCCCTTCACATAATTTTCTTGGTGAATTTATCTCCAAGAAACTATTGTCATCCTAAAAAGGACTTGAAAAGTACCTTCACTCATGTTTCAAGAAAATCCTAGCTAGTCCAAGCCCTCCATATATTAACTTGTATTGGTATTATCCAGTCTACTTATGAGATTTCAATATGTATTTGATGTTCATATAATGTGGATTGTTTGCACTATTTTTGGCAACAAGATTTACCAAGTTAACTATCGGATGACTCCCATAAATTTATCAGCCACCACACATACTAGATAGTTAAAAGGATTCTATTTTTTGTATTATAGATATTTGAATTAGCTCATCAGAACATTTGTATGCTGCCAATATTACTCAGATTTTAAGTTTATCTCCTCTTACCAAAATTGCTTGATTATAGGTCTCTCTCTCTCTCTCTCTCTCTCTCTCTCTCTCTCTCTCTCTCTCTCTCTCTCTCTCTCTACATATGTACACACATGCACACACATTTGGATTTGAATGATGACAATAAGTTTTAGTATTTATGAGTCATAATGATAATCAAGAGGAGGAAGAAACACCTACAACTCTTAAGTGAATAACTTTATCATAGATCATGCATTTAGTTGTTGCTTTGGACATGAAGAAGGAATTCGGCTATTGATGTTTACTTGTTGAAATTCATAAAGTTCAATGAATTGACTATGATATTGTAGGGTTTGATATATGCCATATAACTTTGTTTTGAAAGTATGGGACAACCTGAGCTCACTATATGATGTGAGGGACATGACTTCCAAGTTGCATCTCAAAAGGAAATTCTTCAAACTCAAGATGTTGAAGGGTGATTCACTTCAAAATCATGTTAACCAATTTAAGAATCTCTTGCAACAGATGGCAATTGTCGGATCGATCATCGACAATCAAGATGAAATCATGACATTGCTTTCAAGATTGCCTCCTACATATGAAAACTGGGTGATGATCATATCGACACCACTCAGATTTAACTCTTACTAGAGTTATCACTATGTTGCTGCAAGAAGACAATCGAAGAAGTCAAGACACCACTTTGACTTCATCATCTTATGCTCTATATGTCAACAATGGCAAAGCAATAGAAGAAGAAAAGCTCTAAGCAATCCGCGTCAATTCAGAAGCCAACAAAGTCAAGAGCAATTATCAAATCCACAATCGAAGAAGAAGATGTTCTGTAAGTATTGCAAACACACTAATCATGAGATCCAAAATTGCATGGTACTAAAAGCAAAGAATTCGAACAAGCAACCATATCAACAGGCGAATACAGTCGCAGTATCATCTCTATCTCCCAAACTTGACATGGACGAAGGAGCATTTATGGTCAAAGACCAAAAGGCATGATTCGATAATTCTTGGTTTCTAGATTCCGGAGCTACTAAACATATGACCAGTCATCGTGAGCATTTTCACTCCTATATGCCTTACATTACAAAGATATTCGTTCATCTTGGCAACTATAATATACACACTATCGAAGGTGAAGGCATTGTAAGATTGAAGTTCCAACATGATCAATTCAAGCTACTATTAAATGTTTTCTATGTACCTGAACTCTCTATGAATCTGTTATCAGTAAGTAGAATCATTGATCTAGGTCATAGGGTAGAGTTTGAGTCCGATCAATGCCGAATTATCGATAGGACAAATAAGATCCTTGCATTGGCGCATGGTTATTCTGACACTAGCCAAGCCTTGAAAACCTCTGTTCTTGTCAATAAAGCATTGCTTTGGCATTATAGATTATGACACTTGAATCATATATATGTGTTGAACATATCCAGACAATCCGTAGTACTTGATCTCAACTATCAAGCTAACAAAGTCGACCTCACTTTTAGTCACAGGTACATCCTTGGAAAACAGACTAGGATGTTTTTTAGATTGAGTCATAGGCATGCAACAAAATATGTTCTAGATGTTGTTCATTCAGATATATGTAGTCCAACGCAAACTCCGTCATTGCTTGATGCAAAGTATTTCATTACCTTCATTGACGAATATTCGAGAAAAACATCTGTTTATTTTACTAAGCAGAATTTGGAGGCTTTCAAAATCTTTCGACAATTGAAAGAGTGTGTAGAAATGGAAATTGGTAAAATAATCAAAGCGCTTAGGTCCGACAACTAGGGAGAGTACATCTCTACCGAATTCAAGGAATATTGCCTTAAAAACGGCATTGAGGAACAATTCATTACCTCCTATTCACCTCAGTCAAATGGACTTGTTGAGAGAAATAACAGAACCTTAGTCGAATCGACTAAGTGTATGCTTGCTCATGTGACACTTCCGAAATCCTTTTGGGCTGAAGTTGTTTCCACTACAGCTTATATTCAAAACAGATGTCTGACTAAAGGTCTCTCAAACAAAACACCTTATGAAGTTTGGACAGGCTCCAAAGCATCATTATCAAACGTACAAGTTTTTGGATGTATCGCTTATGAGCAAACACCGTCAGACCTCAAGAAGAAACTTGACTTCCAGAGTATCAAATCTATTTTCATTAGCTACATTGTGTCAGATAAAGCTTTTAAGTTGTATGATCCTGTCGAGTCAGAGGTATTCACCATTTGGGCCATCGTCTTCATCAAAGATCAGTTTATCGACCTCAAAGGCAAGGGCAAAGGTCATATAGTCGAACTATCAACCTCTCTTAAAATATCGAACACTTATGTTCCTGAGTCGACTATTCCTATTGAAGGTCCTAGCTCTTCTACTTCAGACAAACAACTTATCAATAGTGAATCCGAAGATGATGATGTTGCATCTCAACAACTACAACATGATGAAAATAATCAACTTTGCTCATTTTCCAGAAGATCGACAAGAGAACTCTCTTATCAAGAAATAGACTTGGACTATTGTTGAACTACTTGCCATCAAAAATGTAGTTGATTGCAAATGGATATTTAAAATCAAATAAATGGCAGATGGAAGTATCGATCATACAAAAGCTCGACTTGTCGCAAGAGGATCCTCTCAGGTACATAATGTCGACTACACTGAGACTTTCAGTCCAGTAGTTAAACATTCTTCAATCAGACTTCTATTGTGATTTGCTGCTGCAGCATATCTAGAGGTTCATCAAATGGATGTACAAATAGCATATCTTAATGGAGTTATCGAAGAAGACATTTAAATGATGCAATCCCAAGGTTATAATATTGAAAGCAAATAGAATCATGTATGTAAACTCCACAACACACTTTATGGCTTGAAGCAATCTGCTAGAGCATGGTTTCAAAGGATCAACACTTTTCTTATCGATCATGGCTATAAACCAAACACTTCAGATTCTAATGTCTAATTCAAGTTAGTGCAGCATTCCTTTCTTATTATCACTTTGTATGTGGACGACACACTGCTTTTCAGCAACAATATCGATCTAATAAAAGAAAGCTAAATCAATGTTGTCTTCAGAATTTGACATGATCGATCTGGGCGAAGCTCATTACTGTCTAAGTATTCAAACCCAAAGAGACAAAAAGCAAAAGTTGATTTACATTACTCAACAAGGATACATTCACAATATGTTGATTATCAGATATAATCTGACGAATTGCAAGTTAGCTCACTCACCAATGGACCCATGACTCAAATTGTCGAAGGACCAATGTCCTCGGATGATCGAAGAGGAGCAGATGTGTGAGTATTCTTATCATTCGATAATAGGATCTCTTATGTACGCGATGATCAGTACCAGCTTAAGTCAGTTCCTTAAGTCAGTTTATGACTAATCCTGGTATCACACATTGGAAGGCTTTGATGCAAGTGTTGTAGACACTTCAATTAATTTGACATCCTTTATTTTAGAGGCTCAAATGGAAAACTCTTCAAATCTGCTTGTATTATGAGTTGACCGATCTTTTGAAAACGTGGTACTCAGCATGTAGGATTGGGTAGCAATTTTTGTTGTACTAAGTTTCGCCTATAATTTCTTGCATATTTCTTCTAACTTAGCACATTTCTTTCACAACTCTACGATTTCATCATGGACTCGTGGCTTTAAGCAGGAAATGTTTAATGACATGGATTCCTTTTTTATCTTTGAGTCCGTTTCATCCTCATATTCACTTGAATCATCAACTTCTACTTCTCTAGATGTAGCAGCATTCAGAGCCTCATTTTCTTTCTTAAAGGCTCCAGGAATTTCGATCTTAAAATTTTGATAATATCATTTCGATACTTCTTGAGCTCCTCTTCTTTTGGGGATTTACCTAGCTTGCATGGACACATGCACAAGAGAGGTTGGGGCCTATATATTCTAGTTGGAACTCGCCCTCCTACCATTCTATAGTGTGGTTTTTATTACCAATTTTCTCTCTCTACACTTGCATCCTATCATGGCTCATGGGTGATTCTACTGGAGATTGATCAATGGCTTCCTATTGGTTGGGTGGTTTTACTCCACTGTGTTTTCTTTGTATTTGTCTTGTAAGCAGGATTTCAGGAGCTTTCCCTTCGATAGGTATAGTCAAAAGTAAGGTAGAGAGAAATACTAGATTTATTGAGTGTTCCAAAGCAATGCAAAGATTTTAGAGCTAGATTGGATAACATCTTTATCGTCCCTTAATGAAAAATGCATGTTTTCAAGAATACATGTCCTAAGTTCAATAATCTAAACAAGATTTGCCTTGTGCACTCACCAACAAATGTAAAATGTCATTATAGCATTTGTATTCATTTAAAACACATCTTCCCTTGTTGATTTGGATTCCAAACTTGGTGTGTGTGCCTCATTATTCTATGGCAATAAGAAAAAATTAGTCCAAACACTTAGGTCCACAACAACATTTTCTTCCCTACGAAGTAGTTGCACAAGTCACCACCATGAATGGTTAGTTTTAAGAGAGTGAACCACTGGTGCTAATTTTGTAACTAGCTAGTGGAATGGTTTTTTTTTTTGTGATAATTTCTTTGGACATCAACTAAGTTTCTCAACTTGGCAGCCATTAATGCATGGAAGATTTCTTTGGCTTAGCTGTAACACGTCAACTTTTGTCTCTTGATCTGTTTTGCATATGTTTGATCTATCAAATGTCTTGACCTTTTGTATAAGTTGTTGAATATAACAAAAAAATTCTTCTCTCAACTTGGGAGTTGTTAATGCGAAAACATTTATTTGGCATCAACCATTGGCCATAATATAATTTTTTGGTTTTTACTTTGTAATCACTCATGTTTTTAGTTGGATATGATCTAGAATTAATCTCTAATTATAATTCTTGTGGCTATTGAAGTTCTACGTGGAGTTTTGGGCATTTGTTCTTGATGTATCTTTTGTATAATTGTCTTCACGTATGTTCATGTTGCTATTTCTTCTATTGTTCACATTGTTTTTATTGTTGCATGAAATTCGATTTGTGCGCAAACATCTATTGTAGATAGATTTATGAATTGATGATATTGTGCACATATACATCTTAAAAAAAAATTTAATCAAATTAAAAGCTTGGTCCTTTACGTCAATTTTTGAATTGAGAGTGGCCACAACGCATAAGTAAGTATACTAGCTGAACCTAGGAAATTGGGGCTAAAGTAATAAAGATCGAATGAAATATTGTGATATCATGCATGTTGTCTTCTTTATAATTGTAGATTCAAAATGTTCCCCTTCAATTGACACCACCATCATTTTCACAATTTTATCCTAAAGATGTTCTTTGTTACTCTAGACCAATGGCAAGGCTTTTGGTAAAAAAAATTAGCTTGCAGCTCTAACACTCTCTATTTGTTGAGTCTTAGTGTTCAAAATGCAACATGATTATGGCAAGTAGAGACTTAGCCTTTCAAGGAAAAACTTTGCAATAAATGGGGACAAAGCATAGCATGAAAAAAAATCAATAAAATGGATCTTGAGATTGATGGCATTGTTTGCAAATTGCTTCTTTCAAAGAACTTAGTTAGCGCAATTTTCAATGTGATTACAATGATCCATAGTCCACCTTCCATCAAAGGTGTCAACTAAATTGGAATATGGGAAACTTTTTAGATCATAGATTTCACAAAAATAATAATAATCAAAAAGCCTAAAGGAATAAAGGGATCAATTACATCACATCCACTTGGCTACATAAATAGTAAAACATTGCGCCTATTACACATGATGTGAGATATGGTTGGGTCATGAAAATCATACTTTATAATGTCAAGTGTGTGAGCAAGCACGCACTCAATTTGTAGTGCTATGGACTTGGTAGAGTACAAAGTTGAACTAAGTGTCTAGTACCCAAGTTGAATTTACATAATCTACAAAATCTTTATTACCTAATGTTTCACATTTACTAACTAATTAGGTTGTGTCATGAAATAAAATTGTATATGAGAAGGTTTAACTACTTCATTTGCCAAGCTTTCCATCATCATGGTTTAAAATTAGCTTTTGATTTATGGGTTTGAGTTCTTAAAATACAAGATGATATGTACAAATCTTATTCATCACTGCAAATAGCAAATGACACTAGGGTGCAATATTAGAGTAAACTAACCCAGAGAAACAGAATTGCGCAGGCAAATCTTTACAGAGAAGTATGTACAATTGATCGTTTGCATCTTGAGTTCCTCAATATCTCTGCTGTGTCTGTACATATCAAGCATACAACATGATTACCTGCTGCATCGATCTCTTGTAGAAAGATTGCTGGGCGTTGCCATAGAGAACATTAGAGTGTAGCTAGCTGCTGAACACTCATCGGAGAGCAGATTGCATGATCTGTATCCCACCACATTGAATTTGCGAGAACATAGTTTGTCATTTCTGTTGGGTGAAATTCATCCCACCATAAATATGTGCTTGCGTTCTTGCATGCCATTTCAGGAAAGATACACATCATCCAACCACCATATACTTGTGAACCGCAGCATGCATCGCTCACAGTCTCAAAACCTGCACTTGAAAATATTAGTAATATATCTCGGTATTGATGAATAACCAACTACAAAATCAAGGTTGAGAAGACAACTTCAAGGCATTATCAGAAACACCTTAGGATTGAAAATTTTGACCACAAAATGTATCTTCTAGTGCATGATACCTATTGCAGATCAATTTGGATCCGTAGAAATTTCTAATCCTTGCAGTTTAAAGAATAAAGGATGGACAAGTTTAGGCTCAAATGATACCATAAGTGCGCGGGCTTTCGATAATCCGCTGCAAGACAGCATATATATCACAGAAGATGATGTTCATCCCTGGAAGCCTTCTATTGAGATCTTCGACTGCAACATTCACTGCGCTGTTGTAGTCATTAACCATGATGTTCAGATCATCAACGCATCTGCCTGCCGCGCTTGCGGCCTCCTGGAAGAGATAATGTGGCGCACACCCCAATGGTCCCACGCCAACCACTACCATCTTCCGAACGCCACCATTGTACAGAGCCTGCAAGAGAGAAGAGATGCTTTTTTTATAGGTCCATCAACCAGACTGCAAGCCTGAAAGAAGAAGCTTGAGGTGATGAAAACAAAAGCTGAATTGAGAAGAACTTTAACCGTTATCTGCTCAGATAATCTGGACACAAGTATCTGACTGAAATCATCTGGGGCGAACTTGTGCTGAACTCCTGAAACATTCCTCAGGTAATAATGGATGTAGTCATTGCTACCAATTGAGATGTAGGCTATGGATCGTGAAACTAGCGTCTTAGCAGTTTCTTCTCCCAGAAGCAAAACGAATTCGTCTATGGTATCAAGCATGTCTTTGATTTGCTCAACGAAGGGAATATGTTGACCCTACAAGGATGAAACAAAACCCAATATGAGAGAGAGAGAGAGAGAGAGAGAGAGAGAGAGAGAGAGAGAGAGAGAGAGAGAGAGAGAGAGAGAGAGAGAGAGAGAGAACGAACCAAATCAGCTCCACTGGATAAGAGAATGCCTGCGCCCCCGGATGCAAAATTTACCCCGTGCTGCATGGTAGAAGCATTTTGCTGGGTTAGATACGCCGGTACCAATGGTAGCCCAAGGAATGATGCTGCAAACAAACAAATATTTGCGTCAGGAGAGCTTATACGCGTCAGTAACTTTGAAAGCATCATCAAATAAAGCAAGGATGTATTGTGGTTACCAATATAATCCACAGTTAAACGACCATTGCTGAATCTTCCAGTTGGTCTATGAGTATCAAAATCTCGTCCGTATGGTGGAAGATTTGCTCTAGCCAGTGTGATTAGGTAATTGTTGTTCCCAGAGTCGACAGTGGAGTCACCAAATATAAAGAATGCAGGCACACTCGTTCGTTTCAGTTCTTCAAATCCATTTAAAATTTCCCAGGCACCGTATACTGAAGATTTGCTAGTTAACACTGGACTCGATGCATTCTCAGAATCGGATGTATCCAACAAATCAGACGTGATCTTTGTGCCGTCTTCAGTGGCTATCATCTCTAGATCGAGGAGGGAATCAGGCGGAGATTCTAGTCTGTTACTGCGTATCAGTAAGCTCGATTTAGCATCCTCTGTTCGATCTTCGGAGTCACAAGAATCTTCTAATACGTACGCATTTTCTGTGCTAGCAAAAATTTCGAGTTCAGAACCGGAAACAACATTCTTCTTTTCGGCAGAGTCACCGCTTGCGACTATAGAAGTTTCCTGATGTACAGCGGCACTCACAAACCGATCATCATCCGATCTGATGGATGCCTTGTCCGCAGCAATGCCAATCATTCTTGAATTCACACCCGGAATCTGATGAAAAATTGTTCCCAAACAAACTATCACGAGGAGCAAGCAATCAAGAAACACACAGGCAAATACAACAACCGTAAGCAGTTTCATCATTAAATTTCTGCTCAGCTCCAAAGACGCCTGCAGACGATTAATCCTCAAAGCGATTCAACCCTTCTGATCGTCTCTCGCTTGCAGATCCCGTTTATCGGAGTCGCTCCCTTTCAGATCAGATCTTCTTTGTCAGACATTATGCAGCAATGATGCATTCAAGCAATTTTACGAACGATCTTCTGCATTAACTTTTGGCTATGGCGGAACAAAGGTGACACACAGGAGAGCCCTAAACCTAAGCCAGAACTAGGGCAATTAGGGCTTCGAACTGGAGAATGAACGGGAAAATGGCAGATACAAAAACCCTAATCCGATGGTTTTAACCCTAAAACCTGTGGGAAGAAAAATATCGAAAGCCGCTCAGGTTCTACTCTGTGATTACGTTTTTTAGTTTAAGTTTTGAGGTTTGGGTTCTCGGGAGAGCAATGATGAGGTGATGTGAGAGAGAGAGGTATTTAGGGTTTGCATTGGGGCTGACGCGCCAAGGTTGCCGTTTAGTCTAAAAGTTATTATTCTTCAAATTAACACAAAGTAATGGGGACTCATGCACAAAAGGATTTCTTTATAAGGCCATCTAATACCCATTTTACATTTTTTTAAATGGAGAAAATTACACGTCATCATTAAAAGAATAAAAATCCATGTCATCAAATTTTGAGGGCTATCTACCTTGGGATGTAACCGTTTGGCCTCTCTCTCTCTCTCTCTCTCTCTCTCTCTCTCTCTCTCTCTCTCTCTCTCGCTCTCTCCTGCAATAGCGTCATGTTTTGGCATTTCTGCCCTAGATCTATCCTTCGACACCCTCCATATCAACGCAAAGCTCGAAACCTGCCAATATGATGTGTTTCTCATATTTTCATGGTTAATGAAGTTGAGATTGTCCTTGGACACTTCAATGCGATGTTGCTTCTCCAACAGACCATTGTAAGCTTTGTCATGCTTTGCAAAGATGCTTCATACAGATCCGACAGCTGCTCTTCTAAAGATAGATCCTTAGGAGCATATCCAACTACGAAACATTCCCTATAGGAAATAACCAGAGTAAGCTTGGAATAGAAGCAAAAGCAGAACAAAAATTTAGACATCAGAATTTACCATTGTTGCGAGCAAGCAAGCTTTTTTATGATCACAAAGAACTCAAAAGCAATTGTAGTGAGCAAGTTTTGATTTGATCACAAAGAATTAAAGGCGATTTGTCTCTTCACTACATAGACTAGGCTAGCAGACAACTGCTTTTTGCATTATCCGCTCCCTTATTTGTATATATCCGAAAAGCAAAAGGGAATTCATCAGTGCAACTTTTCCTTAGTTTGAAGTTTAATTAAGCATAGTGTGAATTTTCAAAACACGGTCACCTTTCTTTTGGAAAGGCTGAAATGAAAATGCATAACCTTCTATCAGAAAAGGACAAAATGAAAATGTTGTTGGGCTCATGTTTCTTGCCCTTCCATTCATCTGCCTTTTGTTGTTGGAAATGGGCGAAGTGGTATCCTCAACGTTAGCATTCAATTTTTAGAGCCATTAACTAGATTTACAAATATTTATGTTGCTCTATATAGGACATCATTGGATCAAACCAAATTTTTGTTGTTGCTTCCAGATGTTTCATGCCACATGAGGGCTCTGCTCTCACATTGCTCATTTCCTTCTGTTGGTTACAGCTGCATAATGAAGTGCAACAGAAATATGCGCTTTCAGAGTCATAGGGTGATACATCACATGCATTCTTTGGCTGGAAGCTCTTATATTATCATTTGAAATATATATATCACATGTCTTTAGAAGAAACTAAACGATACTTTAGCCCTCATGTTTTAAAGCTGGTAGACAAATTATTATGTCACCTCATACGAAGGCGCCTTTACATAGTCAAGGATGAGAGGGCTCTCTATTTTCATTAGCGACGTCAAAAATGGTCAAAACAAGGAACTGGAGAGGTTGCACGTTGACCAAGGACTTGCCAACGTTTGAACGAAGTTCAACATGAAAAGGCAAGTATCTAGTTGCGGACTTGATTAAGACAAAGATTTATTTGTTGTTCAATGTAGTATAATCTAGACTAGCTTCCATTAGTGAGATTACTTAATAGATTTTATTGAGCATACAAAATTGGATGTCAAACTAAGACCAGTCAATCAAACATATTTTAACAACCAATTTGGAGGAAAATTTGTATCTACACGGACATAAATATTTGTGGCTATCTTGCATTTAACCTAGACCTTAAAGATTATGATTTTCACTTCATTCTTTAGCTGCTCATAAGTATTCATTCACTATTGATGGGTCCATTCTCACGAGATGTAAAATAGCAACTACCGAAATCTGTCTCGCTCAAGGTGATGAGCATGTGGAAGAAGGCAGACCTTTCAAACGCCGCAAATCATAATAATAATAAAAGAACTTTGCTGAGTAAAAGCAATAATAGCCTTTCTTGTACTCGATAAGAAAAGCGAGATCTTAATTTTAAAATTTGGCTATCATTGTATGGTTGGCCTTTGATTCTAGTTAGTTATAGTCATTGCTTCTATGAAGCAAGGACGCTCAAGGAGCACAAGCAATAAGGCCACCATTTCTCACATGAGACCATCCTCCTTGCTTTTTAGGCCACCATCTCTCGCACGAGACCATCCTCCTTGCTGTTTTAGGCCTCTATCAATGTAGCTTGGCAAAATGATCTAAAACACAAGATGGATTGAAGATCTCACGACTTTTCAACTTCTTTGTGTGTGCACAACATTTTCAATACCAACCTTTATGATTAAGCTCTAGTGTCAGCAAGCATCTTCATACATGGTGGGCCTTGGCATTTTGCGAGTTTTGCAAGTTTTGAAAAGAAACGCGATAGAAGCGGATTGCATGATCTAAACTGATTTCATCGACAATACTACAACACACGTAGACTAATTTCAGATCAAAACAAGTGAATGCAAAAGATAAACAATAGCAGAATTAAAAGAACTTGCAAGCATAACACAGACAGCGCTGGAAAAAAAAGTACGCTATATCTGTGCTCTTCTATTTTTTGTGTATCTGTATATTTTTTATCTGACTGTTGTTTAGCTAGGTGTCCATTTTTTTTTCACAACTACTGGGTCGTAAACGATGCAAGAGTCGAATCAAATCAACACAGGATCAAGTTAAATCATTGTCGAATCGTCAGGTGTCAAGTGTTGTTGTCGAATAGAGTGTTGAGTCGAATGTTGAATAGTGTTGAGTCGAATGTCGAATTTCGAGTCAAGTCGAGTGTCAAGTCAAGTCGTTGTCGTTGTTGTTTTTGAGTTTGTTGAAAAGGGTGGCTGAGTTCACCACTTCCAACAAGTTTCTCTCTATCCATGATTCACAAAAAAAAAGGTAGCACATGGTGTGCTACCATTTTTATGCCATTACATGATTTTTTATGAATAAGGATAGCTAAAAATCTTATTAACCATCAAATTTTGAATAAGTCCAATAAAATATACTTGGTTGTCCTTTAAATATAAGTTTATTTGTATTATGGAAACATTTTCATAAAGCTGTAAAGGCTAGCATGTTTATGTGCTAGCCTATCAGAAAAAAAAAATTCAAACTAAAAAAAAAAATTGTCGTTTGTGGGTCATTGTAGATAGATATCTGGAATGGCTTGTGGAAAAAGCCACGTTTTGGTGAATCATGTCCACTAGCTTTAAAGTGAATGAATCTCCACCATTTTAACAAGTTTGAAAAAGATTTTGGGCTTCAACAAGATTATTAGCAAACAAAACCCTTTACTTGGCTTAGAAGTGATTCTGCAATGCTAGAAACTAAGAAAGAAAAAGCAGGTTAAAAATGTCATACTATTAATGTGTGTGTGTGTGTGTGTGTGTGTGTGTGTGTGTGTGTGTGTGTGTGTGTGTGTGTGTGTGTGTGTGTGTGTGTGTGTGTGTGAGAGAGAGAGAGAGAGAGAGAGAGAGAGAGAGAGAGAGAGAGAGAGAGAGAACCCACCAATCATCTCGCAGTCAGTGAGTCCCTTAGGGGGCAGTTAGCTCCCCCTAAGGAAAAACTAACTGCCCATTATCATTATTACTGGGTAATTCAAAAGATAGGCTTAGAACCGCTTTTTGTACCAGAACACTATTCATGATGTAGCACAATCTGTCCCTCATAAAACCATTTCTTGGAAGGCATCAACCATGGTTTTGACTTCCTTGATAAAGGTATCTTGTTTGTGACAATAATACATAGCTTCAATGACTTGTGAAATAATAACTTTGTCGAATTTGGAAAGCTGTACCAAGCTTGTAATAGGATCAATAGTAGTCGTATTGTTCAGAAAGTTGGCACTCTTGCTATCATTGTTCAAGAAATTCCAAGGAAAGAATTACCCAAAGATCTAACCTGTGACTTATCCAAAAAGTGTTCCACTCCATGATTGTTAATAAAACAAATATCATTAATGTATATAAAAGAATGTAAAAAAATCATTCTTAAAAGCCACTAAACTGAGCTTAGCAAGCCTTTTAATAAATTACATTTCAGAATCGGATAGGTACCAATTAGACCACATGGGCGAGCATGAAAATAGTTATATCCCGAGTCCATTGCCAAGTCTAACAATGCAATTATCTATTAAGAAAGTATTCCATAAACAAGGTATATCCATATCAACAGAGTTCCATTCACTGGATAATTGTTAAGACCATGACCATTTGGGGTTGTTTGATCATTGAACGCCCTTGTAGTTGAGTTGGGTATTAGACCATGAACATTGAATGTATAAAAATTGAGACAATCAATTTATTCATTACAATTTTAAGTCTTCTTGGACCATCCAAAGGTATATTCTCATAGCATTTAGATAGATCAGCCACCCACATAGAATAGATAGTTTTGGGTATGTTCAGATAGAAATCCATAGAAGAGTCACATTGCTAGAATAAGTTCACATTAAGGATACTCTTGTATGTCCTTCATCCTCCACTAGGAACGGAGGCAACATACTAAGAGCTCTTGTTAGGAACAAAGCAAGTATGGATAAACAACAATCATGAGCATTGGTTATCCATCTAAAAGATTCCTTATGAGCTTTATAAGTGTAGAGCGGGTACGGTAGTGTTTAATTACACATAAAAATTTCAAGTAGTGCAAAATTGATCATGTTTATGGCAAGTTGCAAAGAATGGAAAATGAAGTTGTTTGTATTAGTAAAGAAAGGAGTAAAATTAGGTCCGGTTAGTCTATCAATAGCTAGTTTTCTAGCAAACTAGATACACAAAAGACAAGGATTATGATGTGCCTTATCCATACCATTTACAAAAAGATGCTTTGTAAGCCATTGTAGTTCGTTGTTAGCATATTTCACTCTTGTGACAAAGGGGTAGCCTTTGTGAAGAATGGTAAAAAATGTCTTCTTATGTTGATCATGGGGGCTATGCTCATGTTGTTTCTTTGTATATTTTATTGTACATTAAGGAATGTGAACTGAGCACATATCCTTCTAAAATAGGTTGAGTTTGAGTTAGGTAGATCTACTTTTGTTGGCATGCACAAAGTTTGGTAGCATGCAAAGGTAGGTAGAATGTTACTAGGAGAATTCTACATTTGTCTAGGAAGTAGATATGCAACTTTTGTCACCTCATGCATGTACTTTGAGATGTGGATCTATGATAGTAGAGTTAACTAAAACATGTGGATCAAGCATTGTACACTTGGAAATCCACCTAGGAATTCCAGCCTCATTGATGTAGGGAATTTTTGGCTTGTTTGGTTATATTGTGAATATTGAGATTTTGGTGATTTTGGCTCATTCTCTTTCTACCCTAGTGTTTGGACTCCATATTCTCTCTCTACCCGAGAGCAGGCTATTTTTCCCATTATGAGCACTTAGAATTATTTCTGACATCTATCTCTCATAGTGACGACTTAGTTTTTTGAGTCTGTGGTATGCCATTGTGCTCTTGCCTTTGGAAGTTTCATGTAATCTGTTCATTGATCATTCATGTGCAATCACAACACCTCAGTAAGATCCTATAAGGTGTGTGGTGAAGTTCACACATGCTAAAACCTTCACGTGGTATCAGAGCTTTGTGCTTTGTAGAGGTGAGGGTGCATACATCATAACTTGAGAGAAATTGCTTGCAGGAACTCAAATATGGGAGAGGAATACAATCTCGATTTCAATCAGAACAATTTTGGATCATAGATTGATCAAAACAAAATTGATTTGCATTAAATGAGACCTATATGGACCTGTAATTCTGCACGTGTGAGATCATCCTATTTCAAATAGGTGGTATATCTCAAGTATTGATCCATTTGTTGTGTTTGATAGCTTGTTAGAGAGGTATTAAAGAGTTGATTGTGTTGCTCAACTTTCTAAATCAATTTGATTTGTCTTTAGAAGATTTTTAGGCAATCAGAGAGATAGGAAGAGTACTCATCTTGAGTGATATGCAAAGTGAGCACACATCAGTTCTTTTCATCAATATTTTCAATCTTCATTATCAATCAAGTAGAATTGGATTAAGTCAAGTTTTGTGAGGTCATAGACATTTCATTTCATTGGAAAGTGTTGTGTTTGAGCTGAATGTGAGTTCCTAGAGAGTTTTTCAGTTCTTTGAAACTCGTGGGAGAGATAGACTTCATACTTGCATGTGCTTCATCATCTGATAGAGGCTAGATCCAAATTCAAGATAGATTGATTTTTCTATTGTGAGCTAGATCTCACATATTGTTGCTAGATTTCATAGGTTGGATCAACACTATAAGTGTTAGATCCTAGGTTGAGATAGCAAGCAACATATTCAATTCCATCTTTTGTCATTACTAGAATTTCTCAAAGAAAACATGTCCTCTACTGGTTCACATTTTTTTGGAGCATGCAGAGAGATTAACATCTTCCAATTATGCTATGTGGAAGATAAGAATGGAATATTTATTGATTCTACAAGATGTAATGGACATTGCGAGTGGAGCTGAAGAAGAACCTACAGCTCCTAATGAAGCTACAACATTCAAGAAGAGAACTAGAATTGCTCTTCATTTCATAAAAATGAATGTAACCAATGAAGTGCTAAGGGAAATCAGTACTTGCACTATTGCCAAGGAATCTTGGGACGCTCTTAAAACAATCTATGAAATTAAGAATACATCAAGATTGCTAACACTTAGAAACCAAATATTTCTAAGTTATCAGAGAGTAGTTGAGAGTGCTTCAACTTATGTTATGAGAGTTAAAGATCTTCATTAAGAGTTAGCTGGTATTGGAGATGCTCTAAAGAACACTGAGTTGGAGACTCTTCAAGGAGTTCTCATTGCTGAAGAAAGCAGGCAAGAGAACAAGATGCTGAGGATCAATAGACTTTCATTGAAGGATGATGGAGATGACAAAGTACTCTTCACCAAAGACAAGTCAAGAGGCAAGGGAAAAGGACAACCACACTTCAAGAAGGACAAGGACAAAACCAAAGAAGGTGGTGAGGATCAATCCTCACAAGCTACAACATCCAGTGACAAGAAGAAGCTGTCAAAGATCAAATGCTTCTTTTGTGGCAAGAAGGGCCACTACGCATCAAACTATTTCAAGAAAAAGAACCAGTCCAAGCAAGCTAACCTTACTAATGAGGCAGAGTGTGAGGGTAATGAGAGTGAAAGAGAGGATTCTTTAATGATGTCTAGTTTTTCATCTTTTCCTTTCAAGAGTGAAGAAGTATGGTGGATAGATAGTGGGGTTATTCCCATATGTCTAGTTCTAGGAACTCTTTCACAAGTCTCATGCCATATGTAGGTACAAAAAGAGCATTCTATACTGCTAATGATGTAGAGTGTAAAATTGAAGGAATAGGAAGTATTCCATTGTACGCATTATCATCAAAAAAAAAAAATTGCATGATGTACTTTATGTGTCTAAACTAACCAAGAACCTCATTAGTGTTGTTGATAGTGGTTTAGATGTCAAATTTCAAGCTGACAAGTGTGTAATCTCAAGGGAGAATGAAGTGATAGCTAGAGGATCTAGATTTGGAAAGTTGTACAAGCTAGATTCTAAAGAGAGTGCTAGCATTTTTTATGTTGCTTATGAGATCAAGGTTCATCAAGAGGATATATGGCATAAGAGATTGGGTCATCCCAATTTCAAAGCCATGCAATCTATGGTCAAGGAAGGAAAAGTTGTTGGATTACCAAAGACATTGATATAGGAGCTTCAACCCTATGAAGCTTGTGTTTTGGCAAACTCACATAGAAGATCTTTTCCAAGATCCAGCATCAAGACTCAACATCCATTTGAGCTCATGCATTCTAATGTTCATTTCTCTTCTTCCAAGAGCAAAGGAGGAGCAAATTGTTTTGTGTCCTTCATAGATGATTACACAAGATATTCTTGGGTTTACATGTTGTCTTCTAAAGCCATGCAATCTATGGTCAAGGAAGGAAAAGCTGTTGGATTACCAAAGACATTGACATAGGAGCTTCAACCCTATGAAGCTTGTGTTTTGGCAAACTCACATAGAAGATCTTTTCCAAGATCCAGCATCAAGACTCAACATCCATTTGAGCTCATGCATTCTAATGTTCATTTCTCTTCTTCCAAGAGCAAAGGAGGAGCAAATTGTTTTGTGTCCTTCATAGGTGATTACACAAGATATTCTTGGATTTACATGTTGTCTTCTAAAGCCATGGTTTATGATGTCTTTCTTACTTTCAAAGATTATGTTGAAAAGCAGTTTTCTTTCAAGTTAAAAGCTTTGAGTGATAGTGGAGGTGAATATACCTCTAATAAGTTTAAAGACTATTGTGAGAAAGATGGGATACAGAGAGAGTTTTCTTGTTCTTATACACCTCAACAAAATGGAGTTGCTGAAAGAAAAAATAGGACACTTTGTGAATGTGCAGAAGCCATTAGGCTAGAAGCATCTCTACCCAAAGATTTTTGGGGAGAAGCAGTTGCATGTGCAAACTATCTTTGTAATAGGCTTCCTAATCTTGCTATAGAAGGAAGGACACCATTTGAAATGTTGTACAAGAAAAAACCTAAGGTAGATCATCTTAGGATCTTTGGTTGCTTATGTTATGTGCATGTTCCTTTAGAAACTAGGAAGAAGGATGATCCTAGTGCTATTAACGATATTTTTGTTGGATATGCATCTTCTAAGAAAGTATATAAAGTTTATGTTCCCTCTATTAACAAGAATGTTGTAAGTAGAGATGTGATCTTTCATGAAGATCAGAAGTTTAACTTGGATGTGGCAAAGATCAAGGAATCTCATGCAGGATCTACAATTGTCAATCTTGATGTTGTTCAAGATGTGTTGGGGTCGAGGCTTGAGGAGGAGCAACTTCAAGCAATTATACCTAGAAGATCCACAAGAGAAAGATCTGAGACAAGAAGACTCACATATGATGAGGGAGAAAGGCAAGTGGAAGATGAGACTTCCTATCATGCATTCTTCATATCAGATGAAGAGCCTAAAGATGTCCAAGAAGTACTTCAATCCAAGGAGTGGGTTGAAGCAATGACCCTCGAGTATAAGCCTTGATGTCAAACAATACATGGGAGCTTGTGGAGCCACCTAACAACATGCATGTCATTGGATGTAAGCGTATTTAGGATCAAGTACAATAATGATGGATCCATCAACAAATTCAAAGCAAGACTTTGTGCCAAAGGTTATTCACAAATCAAAGGTCTTGACTATGAAGACACTTTTGTACCTGTTGCAAAAATGGTTACTATAAGAATTCTCATTTCTCTTGCATGTTATCACAATTGGAGGATGTTTTAACTTGATGTATCTAATGCTTTCCTCAATGGTTACCTTGAGGAGGAGATCTATATGGGGCAACCACCTGGATTTGTGATCTTTGGTGAAGAAGCAAAAGTTTGTCTTTTGCTCAAAAGTCTCTTTGGACTAAAACAAGCACCAAGGTCTTGGTATGCAAGGCTCAACTCCTTTCTCATGTCACTCGGATTTCATCTTAGTGATTATGACCCTTCATTCTACATTTAGTTTGTAAATAACTATGTAGTTATTCTTCTCAATGTGATTCAAGCCTTTATCCAATGCCTTGCGAAGAACAAGGTTGTTAACAATGGTACAATAAGTAGAAACAGCATGTCCAAATTTGTCCGATATAAAAAAATTAAATTGTTTGAGATTAAAGCATTCACAAGGAGATAAGCTATCAATTTCAAAATCACAAAAAATTTCATAAGGAAAATATTGATCGTGCTTAACATTGGGTAGGTAGGACCAACCAAATATAATATCATGAAAAACTTCATCAATAACACCAAACAGTCTAAGTAAAATGTGAGCATAGAATTGCTTCGCATGGATAGTCTTAAAAACTCAATTTCGGTAACTTTTCTTTATTTTCGCAAGTATTGAGCTAAAGTCGGTCGATAGCATTAGTAAAAGTTTATCTTTTGGCTACAACATTGTCACCCCTGCAAAGCAATCAGTCCCGATAGAAGTTTAATTTTTTCACAGGTAAGTTGTTCTTCGTGTTACTATCTTCCTCTTCCCTTTCTCTGAAAGCATTGAATTTTCTTCTCTTTCCTACACGTGAACCAGAAAGTTTAGAACTAGGATTGTTGAGGTTAAATGGGTCAATTCTTTTGCCTGAATTCTGAAAGTACTTCTCTTGAATCGTAGAAAAACTAGGTCTTTTTAATAGACGTCAATTTCACGGATATTATCAGGATCACCTAGTTTAGCAAGGAGCTTGGCAGAGGAGACAATGGCAAGTTCCATAGAGGCATCAATCATATATTGTATGATAAAGAAAAACTTAATGTGTGTTTTGACAACATCCCTAGCGTTGACTTGATTATGTGAAAAAACTTTTCCAAATTATTCATCATAAACCATACTGCATGATCAAACCAAATAATAGATGTATTATTTCTACACTTTCCCCACATCTACATTTAAAAAATGGTCTCTTTCAATTCCAGATTCATGCTTGATATCAAAGTGACCTCTAACTATGGCCCAGGTCTGCTCAAAAGGACGACAAGAGGGTTCAAATTTGTTCATGTGAAGGATACGCACTAATCCATCATAAAATTTGAAGACCTAAGAAGATCCAAAACAACATGCAAAATGACCAAATAGCAACTGAAAGCAATGTCAAAAAACATGTATTGATGCCATTGAGCACATGAATTTATTAAATAACCACTCATAGGCTAGAATCATATATGTGCTTATATAAATCAACTAATTCTTTATAGGTCTTGAATGAAAACTGGGACCTTTGATACTTTGACTTTCCCAAGTCTCAACTTGGCTCATGAAGCTATATATACTTTATATTTATGATTGCTGGATTCAGTTTATAGGCTAAGTTTATGCGCAAGACATGAATATTAAATTATTGAATCATTGACACCGATTCCTTGATCTTTTACCTGTGCCCTTCAAATGAAACAAATCCTTCGGCAAAAAAGTTGTTCTAAATGAACATCTACACTCAAAATCAATCAGGTCAATTTTTGTGAAAATTTTAGGTGATCGAAAGTGTTCGATCTAGTTCAAAAATGATAGCATCAACAATAAATGTTAAACTAGTCACTCACTAGCTTGCTAATTTGATCAAAACACTGACCAAATGCACATGGAATCAAATGGAACTTGAAATCTACTTAGATCTAAATATCACCCTCTATAAAAGGGCCATGCAATAGTATTATTGCATTTAATTATTTCAAAAATTGTACATACATCAAGCTTACAACACAATTTCTACTCACATGTTGAAGAGAGCCAAAAATGAATGATAGTTTTTCACCAAAACTTCTCCAAATCACAAATGAACTTTGGGTAACCTTTTTTTCCATGTCATGCATGCTATTCATATTGTAAATCATAGCTGGAATGAGAAAGGGATTTTTGTTGTAAAACATGTTATGATTCTTTGTTTCTTTCAGTCTTATCTGTGTCTAGTTTTGCTTGTACAAATCAGATCCGTGACAATATAGACTAAAAAATGTGAAATTTGATTTTCTTCATCAAAACTCAATTTCACTACCATTAGTCTAGATTGAAAGGATTTTGAACATGCATCAAATTCACGTGCAATGATTTACGATAAATTTTGTTGAAAATAAAAAAGCCATCTATCTTGACTTTTGGGGTTTGATGAAATTTCCATCATGCATGTAGTTGTAGAACTTGAAAAGGCCAAAAATGGATTGGTAGGAACTTGAGCCAATCCACATGCATTAAGTCAAGTTTGCCAAATGTGGCATGCAAAGAAAACTCAAACTTGTATTGGCACATGCATGAATATTTGTACATATGTATTCTAGAACATGACACATGTAGGAAAAATATAGATGAAGTTGCATTTCTCAACATGCAAAGTTGTAGGTGTCAAATTTTTGGTAGAAACGACTCTTAGAAGTGGACCAATGAGTACCATTCACTGTATATGTAAGTGAGCTTTCTCACTATTTTGTTCATGAATCAGTCATTCAAGCCATTCTAGTCATTTTGGATTTTTGTTTTGTAAGCTTGAATTGTCCATACTCTCTCTACCTGAGGAGAAGGCTTTGCTCATACATTAATTTTCTTTGTACTCTCTCCACACGTGTGAAAGTATTCAATTATTGATTGTTGGCATGTTAGATTGTGATTTAGCCATAGAATCTAGATATAGATCTTGTTTTTCAAGCTACAATTGATCTATGTGCAAACACAAAGCTTAGGAAGATCATTCACACTTTGAAAGTACATCCCACATGTGTGAACTTCTGGAATTTTCACATCGTATCAGAGCCAAACTAAGCTTACCATGCTATAATCATTTCATGTATGAGAAATTTTTAATTATATTCAATCTAGAAAGCAGTTTTCCACAATTTTCTATCATTTCTTGAGAAGTTTGTGAATCAAAGAGACCAGAATATAAGGTTTCAGGTCTGAACAAGTACTGTACGCATTTTTGAGATTTCACACGTGTGAAAATTAGTCCACTTCATTCCTCTTGTTCTCTTTGATGCTTAATCCAAAGATAGTGACTAGATAGCCTGTTGGAATGGTAGAAAAGTCTAGTTTTCATTGCAATTTGTCTCAAGTCAAGTTGATGAGCCAATCAAAAGTAATATCCTTTTGATTAAGGGTATGTATGGAACCTAGACCTATGTGGACACTTTTTGATTTGATCAAAAATTGCTTGTTTGACCCAAAAACCCATATCTATGCATACCAATCACACAAACTTGAGATTTAGACATTCTTCTGAGTTGTTTGACACATTGTTTCATACAAAGCCATCGTATTTGAGTCAATTGTGGTTTCTTTGAGCATCCCACACATGCCAAAGAAATTTTGTGCCAAGACTTCTCTAAATTCCGTTGCAAAGTGAGAGGTTGATCTAGTTTGAATAACATTGGTAGAAATTTTGAGATCTATCTCAAATTATGTTGCAAGATCTTGCATAGGAATTGGTGGTACACCCTTTGTGAGTCGTACAGTGAGAGAGAACCAACATATCTTTTTGTTCATTATAAGGATGTTTTCACACATTAATGGCCTCTATGGGATCCTACCTCTTAGAAGCTAGTGAAAGACTGAACTCTTCTATTACTCTATTTGGAAGGTTAGAATGGAGTCAATCCTGAAAGCTTCAAATTTGATATTGTAATTAGTGTTTTAATTAGATTTTCTGTATTCAGTTGTGTTCGAGACGTGATCGTTAGGATATATTGATCGGGCACTAATCCCATAGACGGCTACTTGGGTTAGTCGGGTAGCCACACGTAAGAAAGCTAGCATGTACAACATAATCTTGCTTTTGTTATGCTATACTCAGGGGCATGTCCTAAGTTTGTCAGTATTTTAGACCATGTTGGGCCTATTAGTCAGACACATGCCTTTTTAGTGTGTTGACACTTGTCGAACCCATGTATGTTGGGGCTTTTGGCATATGTACAATTTTCTCTTTGTAATCTAAAGCATTTGTTGTGCCATCTTTGAGAGCTTGTGAGGAGTGTCTATGGTGATTGATTGATGTTATCTACATACTGCACTAGATCCTAACATGATTTTAACACGGTATCAGAGATGCAGGGTGATGCAGGAATGCACGATTCATGGGAGCTATGGGATAGCGTCTTTCACCAAGAAAAATAGCACTCAAAGCGTCTCAGGAGAGAGGACTCCACACGGGGTATAGGCAGTCTGGATTATAGGAGACATCAAAGTTCCTTCGATTGGAGCTTCGAGGAAGTGATCAAAAAAATCATCGTAAGAGAAATTCATGGAAGAATTTCGAAGAAACTTGCAATTCGGTGGTTTCGGGAAAATCATCGGTGATGGCTAGCTATTCACTGTGTGGATAGCGATTTGGCGCAACGGGACTTGCAAGGGATTTGCAAAGAGTAGTGATAGAGAGCCATAGCAATTTAAAGGGTCAGATTGGGTGAGAAACTAAGAAATTATGGAATTTTCCAATTCTATGAGCTATAGAGGGATTTCTCAGATTAGCGGACTAATTGCAGTCAATTGGGCACCAATCGATGAGCTGCAAAGTACATTAGAGAGGCAGAGGTAGGGTGACCCCGATTTGATAAAGAGTTGCAAGTAGAACCTCAAAGAGAGGTGGAGTAGAACCCATGAAGCCTACAAAATTTTGAAGCTAGGGTTTGAAGGTACAAAGATTTGGATCTTCCTCATTTTATAAGTTTTTACAGTGTTGTGAAAGCAAGTAGCTAGGCACCCGTGGGTAAGGAAAGCTATATTGAATAGTTGTGCCAGGCCGCAAAGAGGATAAGGAGATCCAAAGTCATATTTCCAGCATCTGCCATAGCTAAACCCCCCCTTGAAGAAGAGAGGAAGGCAGGAGGAGCCATGAAGCTGGACTATCGCGCGCAACAAAACGGATTAGGCTTGTAGCGTATCCAAGTGCCCAATGGACGCAAGAAGAATAATTTGGTGTGAGAACGAGTAAGGCCATAGGATCTTGCATCAAGTGGATCCACGATGGAAATTAAAGAAAATCCAGGCCATCAAATCTAGGAAGACCATTGGATTCAATTGAAGTGGACCCGAAGGGCAAAGAAGTGCAAAGGGAACTTTATTTTCATAAAAAATCTTCAATTTGAAATCTATTGAAAAGACGACCCAACTTTTAAAGTCGTTGATTCTTCATTAAGAAACTTCAATTTGAAGTCCCAGTTCATTTTTGCAAGGCATTTTGGAAATGGACCTATCTTTGCTAGAAGGCACATTCTTTGGCCGTCCTTGGGCCAAATTGACCCTTGAAACTCA
This sequence comes from Diphasiastrum complanatum, assembly GCA_029204225.1. Lineage (NCBI taxonomy): Eukaryota > Viridiplantae > Streptophyta > Lycopodiopsida > Lycopodiales > Lycopodiaceae > Diphasiastrum > Diphasiastrum complanatum. Next base: position 65,763,552 of record CM055100.1, read on the forward strand.
CTGCTCAAAGCCAGTGGATAGAGCGACGTCATAGAGTAAGGGATTTTAGGGAGTTTTCATTATCATTTCATCGAGCGGAGTGTGGGTGACCTAGTGATGGGCTACATTCACCATTTCAGTATTGTAGGGCCAAATTTGGAGCAATTTTTGGCTACTGAAACCTGTTACAGGGCGGTATAATAAGGCATTATCATTTAAAATCATTAGTACTTACTTCTAACAGGGTAACAAGTGTTTGGAGGCGATAATTGCAGTATGGGGGCGAATGATAGCGGTTGGAGCTACCTTGGGGAAATACAAGTGGGCACTACAGGGTAGATGCTCAAATCTTCGAGATCGAGGATGACATGGGACACCTAATAGGGATGGATTGCAGGATGACATGGGATGATCATCAGGTGACAACTATTTCAGATTGGAGTTGAGTCATTGGACAGGACTTACAGGGGCTATTCATGATGGAATCAGGATGCTACAAATGCAAATGGGCAAAGCGTGAAGCTTTGGGAGCCAGCTCTAGTTTGGAGGGCTGATGGAGATCGCACAGTTGGGTGTGATCGGAGTGCAAACACTTGATGGGTGTTTTGCTAGTGATCTACTGGAGGGGACACTGATGGGGAGGACTTCATGGTGTGCTCATTTCGAAGTTCAGGATGGCATTACAGCAGGGGGCCAATCATTGGCATTGGCATCGATGGGGAGACATCTACCATCATGGGCGTGGATAAGCTATCTTTAGCTTTCATGCATTTGGATGTATTTGCAGGAGTCTAGGCTTGGCACAGGTGTTGAAACCTGTATGGTTTAGATCCGTAGGTGGTGAGATCGGGAACAACCTAGAGGAAGTCACTCAAAGCCATATACCTCAGTATGATCATGGAGACAATAGCCTCGGGATCCCTGAGCGGCCTGAAAAATCTGTATATACTTATTCTTGGAAAACACAAAAAAAAAATTATGAAGGCTCGAATTTCCAACAAAGGATCGAAAAAATTCGGGATCGAATTTTTTCGATCCAAGCATATTTTTCGACTCATTTTCACTCTTGCCAAAGAGAGATTTTTTCGACCCTGGGTTGGGTCGGATCGTTTCTAATTTTTTCGAACACCTTTGAACTTGTTCATTTCGGATCTGTTCTAATTTTTCTGGACGTCTTCGACCTTGGATTGGATCGGATTGGGTTTGATAAATTTGGGCGTCTTCGACCTTGGATCGGATCAAATCGGGTTTAATAAGTTCGAACCTTTGTATTACTTTCGACCCTTTGTATAAATCTGACCCAATTTATAAATCCAACCCCTTGTAGAACTCCAACCCTTGGTAACTAAAATCCGACCCACATATAGTTAAAATAATGGCTACACTCTGTGGAACTGTAAGTAGTTTAACTTAGGATTCCAGTGCACTGATCAATTGGCTTCCAATCATCAATGATGGAGTTGACGCTCTGACAGACATCTTTTGTAACAATGATTCAGACATTATTCTATAACGAGGATCTGTGATTAAGTAGATTTTGTAGAATCAGTTAGAGTGTTCCGATTTTCTAGCTATGAACGATTCTTGAATATTTGCTACCATGCTTCAGATCTGTCATCCATTCGCTCATCACTTCCACTGCTCCTCACCACATTTCCATCGATTTTTGATATGGTATCAGAGCAGGTGTCTCAATAATATGTATTTCTACTACAGATTCAGTCTTGTTTCTACCAAGACTTCATTTCAGCACGCAGCCAACAGTATCACACTATTGTTGTTTCTACCAACATTATCGGACTATACCAGAATGGATTCGAGTTCTAGTTCCTCTCTGATTGACAAGCTCGATGGAGAGAACTACCATCTCTGGAAGTTCAAGATGAAGGTCGTTCTATTAGCCAAGGAGCTGTGGGACATTGTTGATGGTACTAAAATCAAGCCAGAGGCTGATGTAGTTGGCATCACCAAATGGAGGCAACGAGATGACAAGGCTTTTGCCTTAATCACTTTGAATATCAGAGACTCCCAAATCAGTCATATCCGATCTGCACAGATAGCCAAGGATGCTTGGGACATCCTAGATACCCTCTATGACATCAAGAATGTCACTTCCAAACTGCATCTGAGAAAGAAATTCTTTACTCCAAATGTCTGATGCAAACACCATGACTGCAACAGGATCGAACATTGAAGATTCAGATGCAATAATGACTCTATTATCGAGTCTCCCTGAAGCCTATGAAACACGAGATCAAGCCATGTGAGGCTTGTGCAATAGCAAAATCACATAAGAATCCATATCCAAGGTCTTCCATCACGACTACACATCCATTGGAGTTGATACACTCGGATGTACATTTTTTTTTCATCATTCAAAAGCAAGGGAGGAGCCACTTGCTTTGTTACTTTTATTGATGATTTCACAAGATACACATGGTTATATCTTCTTTCCATGGTGTATGATTATTTTCTTATTTTCAAAGCTTTTGTTGAAAACAACTTTCTTACAAAGTCAAGGCTTTGAGGTGTGATAGAGGTGGAAAGTATATCTCCAACAAATTCTATGACTTTTGTGAGCAAGAAGGGATCAAAAGGGAATTCCGTGGTGCCTATTTCCCTTCACAAAATGGGGTGGCTGAAAGAAAGAATAGATTCCTATGTGAGTGTGCCAAAACAATTCGAACTGAAGCCTCTTTACCTATTGATTTTTGGGGAGAAGCTATAAATTGTGCAAACTACTTGTGCAATAGATTACCTCACAATGCTCTTGGAGGAAAGTCACCATATGAAGTCTTATTCAACAATAAGCTTAAGGTTGATCACCTTAGAGTTTTTGGAAGTACTTGCTTTGCTCATATTCCCTTGAAAACAAGGAGGAAAGATGATCCAAGTTCACTCAAAGGGATCATGGTTGGGTATTCATCCAACAAGAAGGCATATAGCAACTACCACTTATAGATTGTACTACCGTGCGGTGATGTTGGGAGGCTCCTGGGAAAAGAAATTCATTACATGGACAATGTCAAGTTGGTTGTGAGGCGCCAATAAGTGTTTTTTGCCACATGATCGAGATTTAAATTTTGTGCGGTTGAAGTTCATGGAAATGGTGACTCATCACTTGATCAAAATCCGTCGTGAGGCAAATCAAAGCCCCAAATGAATAATTCTTGTGAGGTGTCGTGGGACCGCCACCAATTTTGGTGGGAGATACTATTGGAGGGTTTGTGGATATCGAGTGTCATGCCCACGACTAATCTCGAATTGATTATCCCGTTATAGGTCAGTAGGCCTACCTCAACCCATAAGTTAATTATGATTATGAGGGGTTTCGGGCCCTCATGTGCATATGGTCATAATTAATGGTTGGAGGCCTAAACTCATGATGGTGGAGTTTTATGGGTCTATCAGTGAGTCATAGGGGAACTGAATAATGTGGCCCGGATAGGCTGCATAGGTGTCTAGTGAGGTGTTAAAGTGCACTACTAATGATACATGGGCCTTGGAGGGTGTAAATATACCCATTGGGCTCTCAATAGTGCATGCTTGATTGGGTGATTAGTAGCTACATGATGTTGGTGTGATTCTTCATTCCCTTGTGGTTGATTGATCCATAGCTTAGGGGCTAGATCCGTAAGATCTAGGTTTGGTTGGGTCGGTTTGTCCACCATCCGATTCCCTTATGTTGCTTGTTTGTGGCTTGATTCGTGTTGAATATTTGGTGAGGACTTTATAGCGAGGTAGACCTAATTCCTAGTTAGATATTAGATCTACAAGCAGTTACACCCTACATGTGTTAGTCCAAACCCGATGATCACATAGTTATTTGATTTTAGAAATTAATAAAAGGAATTTAGGCCAAATTGCGGGAATGAAATGTCACAGGGCCTAATAGTCAAGTTAGTGAATAAGGGTAGGTTCCTCCCAAATTTCAAATTCAAATAAGGAGGGAGGTAGGAATTGGCCAATAGGCTTTGGGGCCAAGTTCCCTAGACTCCACTATAAATATTGATGCTTTGTAGTTCATTTTTATGTTCAATTAAGAAGGTGTAAACTCTTTTATTTTGCAGTTTGATGTCCTTGCTATTTCTTTCTTGCTCCATCTCTCATGTTCTCTTATGATCTTGATATTATTTGGAATTGCTTATTGTTTGGATGATATCTTGTTATGCTTTTGTGTGTGTGTGTGTGTGTGTGTGTGTGTGTGTGTGTGTGTGTGTGTGTGTGTGTGTGTGTGTGAGAGAGAGAGAGAGAGAGAGAGAGAGAGAGAGAGAGAGAGAGAGAGAGAGAGAGAGAGAGAGAGAGAGAGAGAGAGAGAGAGAAAAGTAAGCTTATTCTCGGTGATTAAGGTTAGCATATTGTAGCGTTAAATTTTGATCATAAGCATGTGTTGAATCTAAAATATGCTATCGCTCTCATGGGAACTAACCTCTGCATGACATGTAAAGAATCCTCTTCATTTCTTGATGAAGGTGGATAGGATAACCCGCGACAATTTAGAAGATAGAAGATACGCTTAATAATTTTTTAACATCTTTTATTGTCATCCACATATTCGACATTCCTCACCATTTGCTTGGGCTACCATATGGGAGCGATATTCTTGAACCAATGATTTCTCATCATGTTCAATGTTGCCCTTGAATCAATACACCACTTGTTATTATCATCATGTGAGGTAAAATGATGTTACAAACACATATGAGTGGTCATTGATCTCAACATCTTTGAGATTCCCCTACTGCCTCACTCTATCAAATTGTCAATTGTTGTCTAATGAGACAAAATGTTTCATATAGCCCAAAAACGTACAACATTAAATTGCTTAATGATACACCTTGATTATGAAGACTTGTGATAACAACTTAATTTTATCATGTTTTTTTATTGAAGTATATATTGATAACTATTCTTACCACACTCTTTTTTCTCCATCTTGTATTATCTACACTTCCTTCTACAATCCTCTATTCACAAAGTTGTTAGTCCATTATTTGCTCACTTTTAGGTGTCGTGACTCATGAATCCCTACACTCCCCCTCACATGTCTCCCATTTCGACATTCTTTCCCTCTATGCATTGATGTTGGTGGTAGTGGACATCCAAGGCTAAGGGGTCCCTTGATTGTTCTACACGTCAGAGTTCAATATCCCATGGGGCCTCACCAAGATACAGCCAAATAGAGGTGTTTTCACACATAGGCGAGCCGATATTGACATTGAGTCAAAATTACCCCCCTCCATTCCCCTTCGTCGCCCCCCATTTTTCACACAAATCTGTCTAAGGTGACCTTCGTTCTCGCTTCTCTATCCTAAATGAATCACAGGATATTTTCTTGCCCCATAAATTTGATTATAAAGGGCTTTTTAAAAATAGGGGCCTAGGGTATGTGGAGATGCCAAGGAGTACTCCTTGGCATCTCCACTTACCCACCATGTCAGCATTTTCTAAGCCAAGTCATCTGCCGCATCGGGGGATTTCACTTTCCTACATGAAATGAAATAAGGGCATTTCTATCTTTCCTCTCCAACAAAGATTGATTTTTTGTTTCAACAAATGCATAATGCCTAAGGGCCTCTTCACATGTAAACTTGGTAGCCATTCTTGATGTATGTCATCCCATCCTCGGATCACACCACCGTTCTCACAAATCCACTTCCAATGTCACCACCCTGTCTCCATGCATTTCACTTGTTCTTACCTGCTGAACGAGTCTGCCAACAGCCATGAATCTACTGTAACAGGTGAATCACCAAAGATTTGCTCCATAGATATCGTATTATCTGTTGAGCAAGTGAGGATGGGTTGAAGGTTGACCTGGTCTCGCTCGACTCGAGAGGAAGAGAGAGAAGTTGGTCAGGCTGACCCGTGCAATCGCTGACCCAAACGATCCATGCAATCGGGATATATTGCAGCCCGGCCCGTTCTTGACGTCAAGAACGGCCGGGGTGTGCTTCATGCAAAAAGCTCTAATGCTCTCTTGTCTAATCACCCCAATTGTCATCATTAAATTAAAGAGTTTTATAGAGACCGTGGAAACATGAAGGAATGTGATTTCAAATGGTGAGGATAAGGATAGGGTGAAGCAAATACATTTGTGGCTCTCTTTTTTCTTCCCCTTCCTTCGCTTTGACGGTACATTTTTTGAATGCATTAAACAAAAACGAGAGCCAGGACGAGAACTAGAAAAGGAGAGAGAGGGAGAGAGAGAGAGAGAGCGAGATGAACAGAAATTGAGCAGAGCGTTGAGAGAAGGCAATAAACCATGGCTGTTACTGCGGTTTCTGCACCCTCTGTGTCTCCCTATTCCAAGGTAAGTCTTCCATACACTCACTAATTCATCTTCTTGTTTCTTCTCATGCCCTTTATACGGACGTAGTAAGACAGACGTGATGTTTATCAGTCTTCGGTCTGGTGCTTTATCTAAATGTCTTTTATTCATTTCTGCCTCTGAATTGCTCTCATTGTATCGTCATTGCCTGATTGTGTAGATTCTTGAGTTCCAAACAGACAAGTACAATTTAGACATTTGTTGATATCGTACTTTGCACCAGTTATCAGTTAAGTTTGCTGTAACTGAGGTGCTGAAGTTAGCCATTTACAAGTTAGTAACTGAGGAGCATCTATGGAGGAGAAGAGAGGTGCAGCACAAGGAAGCAAATATGGCTGAAAAGCGGACTGTGGCAGTTAGATTCAACTCTAACTGCAGCACAAGTTAGCTTAAGGAGGTGTTTCAAAACAATTAAGCAACATTACAAAATGAACTGGTTCAAGTTAGTGCTAACTGAATCCGATAGCTAACTTGTGTGAGTTAACAGTAAGTGGGGCAGCACACTTCTCAGTTAGCTTCAGTTAGCACTAACTTGTAAGTGGGGCAGGTGGATGGTGGAAATTTTTTGTCTCACGGCTTCTTAAGGAGCGAGAATTTTGATGACTCAACTTCAGCTGATGTGTATACGACTATATTTTTTTATCAGGATACTACTTTTCATGCGAGTTGTTCTTTGATAAGCAATTGGACTTGAATGTGTATACCTGTAATCCGTGCTTGTGCTTGTGCTTGTGCTTGCTCTTGCTCTTGCTGCGTATTGATTTGCAAAAATTTCTTCTTGAGAAGAAAAGGGAAGTATAAGTGCTGTACCAAACTGCAAATGTAGGGTTTCAAATGAGCAAATATTATTCAATTAACTGATTACTGAGATCTGCTCTGAAGAGGGCCTTCACGTTTGAAATCATGGCATGAATGTGGCCCACCAAATCTAACTCTACAGGAGCTTGACATGTAACCGAGTTATTGGCATTTAAATTTGTGACCGTACACAAATCTATCCAAAACACTTGACACCAGCTCACTGAAGTATGAGAGAAACATATCCCCTCTCTGAACAGACCGTCGCATCAAGTTTATTTGTATTTGTGCACAAAGTGCTTATCAGAGTAAGGAGGGCCGTGCAAAGCAACGCAAGCATGCAGCTGAAAAGTTCTCCTTCAGCTGTATGCTTCTTTAGGCTGCAATGACATTTGCAGCATAATCAAAGCAGTGCATATACACCTCCTTGTGGCAGCGTCTCAATACCTTGTTATGGTGGAGAGTTTGTCACGCTTAAGCCAATTGTAGAACTGTTCTGCAAGTGAAATGATTGGAGCTGCATTCATTTCTTTAAATGTTACATTAGGATCCCAATATTCTGAAGGACCTGCAAAGCAAGCATTCTTATCTGGATTATAAGAGTGGTCAATTATTACAATACTCACCAAAGGGCAAAGACTAACTTGCACATTTATCAATCCCTTAAAATTGACAAGTCAATTCTGCAGCTGTTGAGGGTGCTTAAACTCTGTATGTGAAAGATTTCCTGAATTTGTCATGTATGCAAGTGGAGTGCTCCATTGTTCAAAATTAGGATCTGAAGTTGACCCATGGAAAATCAGCTTTGCTGGGATGGTTGCTGACTTTATTGATTTGCTGTACTAAGTGAAGAATGGATATCCTGCTTCTCAAGTTTATACCAAACACACCTAAATAAGTTTCATGCTGAAATTTCTAGCTTAAGAGTTTTGAACAGTTTTGAGTGATTTGAAAACAGTGATTACTACCAACTTTCAACCATTAACTGACTTCAAATCTCTGGGAATCTGTGATGTATTCAGTTTTCGTCGGCAGAAAATGGAGTTCTCTCTGGTCAAAGATTGGCATTTGCATCATCTGTTGGCCATGTCGGCAGGAAAAGCACTGTGGTTAAAACAGTTTCTCTGGCATCAATTTCTGCTGACCGTGTCCCAGATATGGGAAAACGCAAGCTTATGAATCTTTTACTACTAGGAGCACTTTCACTTCCAACCGCTGGACTTTTAGGCCCATATCTCAACTTTTTTGTTCCTCCAGGGTAAGCCGTATATGCTTACAATTTTCATAGTGTGAAAAGACATCGAATGCAAACAGTGATCTTATTCAATAAATGGCCAGGCAGCAAAACAACTCCCAGTTATGGGTATGTTGCTGTATATAATGTTAGAAGAGCCAGCATTGCTGGAGTTAAAGGTTAGTTATTGTTACTTTGCAGATCTGGAAGTGCTGGATCTGGTGTTGTTGCGAAGGATGCTGTTGGTAATGACATTACAGCAGTTGGCTGGCTAAAGACTCATCCTCCTGGTGACAGAACTCTCAGCCAAGGTCTGAAGGTACGGACATGAATATTGAGCTTAGGATGTGCCCATAATCGTGTTATCACCTTTCGAAGGATTATTCCTGCTGGCCACTCTTTCCAGTTCGAATTTTTACCTGGAGAAAGATTCTAACCATGCAGATGCTTACCTTTCAGCAGCAATATTCTGGCTGATTGTATCATTGATTCTATTTAGGGCGATCCAACTTATTTGGTTGTCGAAAATGATGGAACCTTGGCAACTTACGGAATCAATGCAGTTTGCACACACCTTGGGTGTGTTGTTCCTTGGAACAAAGCAGAAAATAAGTTCATTTGTCCTTGCCATGGATCCCAATACAACAACCAAGGCCAAGTTGTGCGGGGACCTGCACCCTTGGTAAGAATAGTTTTTTGTTGTTTTTCAGCTTCTTCATCTTTTAGAGACTAGGGCTATGATCTTATGAAAGATACAAGCCACATCAAAATTCTTTATTGCTTTCTCACGGCTGATGGCTGTTGACCAATGGCTGGAATGGAAGTATGCAAAAGGTTTTATTGGGGACATTGAATCATTGGAAAACTGTTGCACTAAAAGCTAAGTTTAGTTGCTGTTTTCCTGCAGTCGTTGGCTTTGGCACATGTTGATGTGGTTGATGAAAACGTGGTTTTTACCCCATGGTTAGAGACTGACTTCAGGACAGGGGAAAATCCATGGTGGGCCTAAAAATTGCCTGCCTCTGTATAGAATGCAATTATCGGCTCAGCAAACCCTGACATTATGCAGGCTATCAAGTTCTATTTTATGCTGGAGATATATTTCGTAGGGCCCAAGGTTTTGTTCGAGGGAAATGACAATTTAGCCTCTCTCATCTCTATCCATTGTATTTGATTTCAATTGGGAACCCATGTCAAGCATTCTTCTTGAGATACTAGCGTGTGATTTTTGCACAAGCTATAAAAAAATAGCAAGTGCTACATATAACTGAGTTTCACTTCAAGGAATGATAAGTTTAGCATGCAAATTATATTATGCACCTGCCACCATATGTTGCTAACATGCCTTGCCAACTTGTATAAAAGGTCTTGTACTTGCCTTATCATTACATCATTACCATGTAACAAAACCAAAACCACCGATTATTACATCTTATATCATAAAAATATCATGTGCTCTCATTCACAAAAAGGATCAAATTGGCACAGGAAAACTGAGCAATAATACAACTTTGTGATTTTGGCCAGTGGCATCCCACTAGCGCGGCTTAGTCCAATTGCACCCACCAAAATATGCTACACACTTATGAAAGAAAGTGATCTTTTAAAAATCTTAAAATTGGAGTTAACTTTGCTAACTATGCATGTATATATATATATATATATATATATATATATATATTATAAATCATAGTGATGAATAAGCAAGTGATGATAAGATTGGCAACATTAAACAATGGTCCTCAAATCTTTGGCTTGTTTGTTGAGACCTTTCCTCCTATGGTTTGGAGTTTCGTTCGACTCAACCGCGTAGGACTTGCAATAAAAAAACATTAAACTACTAAGGGTGGTTTCATGGTCCTCAAATCTTTGGCTTGTTTGTTAAGACCTTTTCTCTCGTGGTTTGGAGTTTGATTCCATTGGACTGCATAGGACTTGCAAGGAAAAAACATTAAACTACTAAGGGTGGTTTCAATTGGAAGGGGGTTTGTGAAAAATGCAAAAATAAGCTTGGTAGAGGCCAAAAATCATGTATATAGGATGATTACACATGTGTGGAGCCTGTTCCCACGTGTGAAAATAGTGTATTTGTCATGTACCATAATCATATAGGTTGTACATATGATTTAATTCAAATTCTAGTGGCTAAAAAGGTCAAAAACTAGTTTTCTAGACATACAACACATGGCATCAATTTATTAATTACATGAGCCACATCCTTTGGTTAGGTGTCATATCCCATGTGTAGAGGACAGCTCACATGTGTGGAATAAGCTGAAGTAGGCGAATTTTGACTTCTAGAAGATTTTCAAATAGATTCATATAGAAGGAAATGAATCAAAAGTGCTCAAAATAGAAGGTTTTGTCCAAGTGTCAGTTTTGCATGATGAATCATCATATGACAAAGCACCTTCACACATGTGGGATCATAGGGATGACCAGTACCACGAGCTCCCACTTATTGTATATATAGAGCCACATTTGGCCATAATCAAGTGAGACATCAATCTTGGTTTTGGAAGCAATTTTGAGTGATTCTTTTCATTTGTCTACATTTGTTTTGATTGTTTTGAGGTTCTATCAATGTATAGTTGATTTTTAGGTTGGAGTCCGTACTCAGACAGTGTTTCACACGTGTGAAACCAGAAAGTACACTTAGCTTCAATTAATGATTGTTCTTGTTAGGATTTTTTGTCTAGAATTGATCTAGATTGATTTTAATCTGAAGTAAATTGATAGATCAAGTAATCTGACAACCAATCCCTCTTGAGGATCAGATTAGGATCCACTCTTGGTCCTTTTTGTACATTTTGCACATGGTATCAGAGCCTAGTACAAGAGGTATTGTTGAAACTGATAGAGTTAATCCAAATCAAAGCCAAAATTAGCAGTTTTTTGAAAACTAGTCAAATTTTGTGTAGTGAGTTGGATTTGATAGCTATCCTCAAAATTTTTGATCCAGATCTTGTTGTGGGCTGTAGGAACCCTTTTCACACGTGTGAGGCCGTACAATTTGACTCACACACCCAATTTGAGAGATTTTTATTGCAAAATCAAGCATTTTTATAGAGAATCTAATCTCTTGATTAGTTCTTGGATTAGATCAGCCAAAAAATTAAAATTGAAGCTTGAATTAGGAGCATTATTTTCTCTGATTTTTTGAGTGCATGTTGAAATTGAGAGAGATTTTGCCAAAATTCTTAGATTAAGGAGTGATATGCAAGGTGAGAGGATAAAATCCATTGTACCATCACTCTAGATTTGTTCAAGAGTGATAGGGTCAAGTTTAGAAACATAAATTTGCTAGAAAACATCTTTGGATTTGTCCTCCAAATGAAACTTTTGAGAATTTCTAGTGCACATAGAGCATCTATGCAAATCTTTGTAGAATTTGACATAGATTGGCTTCAATTGAGAGTTCTAGAAAAGAGATTGAGATCCAAGTCACATTGTTCAACCCTACTCATTTGTTTGAGTGATTGTAAGGTTTGAAAAGATTCATTAAGGTGTCTATGGCAAATGTGTAGAGAGAGATCCAATTTTCTAAGAGTTCCTTCCTTTATAGAGGGCAAGATCTAGAAGCTCGTTATGTGTTGTTATTGGTGGAGAATTTGTATTCTCCTAGGTGATCAAATCTTTCTAAGTGGCATTAGCTCTTTGAAGCACAATATTTTAGCGAGAAAAATCACAGCTTTTGATTTTGAATTTCATTCCAAGTCTTAAAAAGTAGAGTAATTGGTGGAATCCAATAGGAGTGATTGAATTCAATTTATTGAGCAAAAATTGACATAGTATGTATGAAACTCAAATTAGTTCTATTCAACTTTCTTTGTGAGAGTGTGAGGGTCAATTTGAGATCCCATTGAAAGTCTAGAATGAGGAGGAGTCCATATATAAGTATTCATGCATAGTTGAGATCTTTGTGAATCCCTGGTTGTCTAATTTTTTAAGCTTTGTGAAAAATTGGTGGTATAGTTTGTTGTCAAATCAAATCAAATTCATTCTAAATCTCAAGTGTGAGATTATTTGGGTCAAAAGTGAGTCCAAAAGAAGTGATTAAGTTTGATTTTCATGTATTTGAAACAAAACCCATCTTTTGTTCAAGAATCTCAAGTGTTAAGAGAACTAGTCAAGTGAAAAGGAAAATCTAGGTGTCAAATACAAGAAGGACAAGTCCAAGGAAAGGTGTTTCCTTTGTGGAAAGGTGAATGAGGCTTGGAGTCTCACAAGGATTTGCAAGATTTGTCTTCAAGAGTCCATCATAACACATGTCAAATCTTTTGAAATTTTTCATTTGGAAGTGCATTGTTTGGTTCAAGATGCAAAGATAGATGTCATATTAGAAATCAATCAAGAATAAGGAGCATCAATCACAAAATGAAAATAGTTTCATTTATGCTCTCATGTCGACTTATGAAGATCTATTTTGCTTTGAAGGAATTTTTGTATCTCAAAGGTGGCTTAAGGCATTGCTAGTTGAGTGTGATGCCTTAAAAGATAGCAAAATATGTTTTCCTTGTAAGCTTACATTAGTTATGAAGTCAACGAAATGGAAATATCTTCATAATGTAGGATCTTTTGGTTTCAATAAGATCATGAATGATGTGTTCATTTATAAAGATGAAAATTGTAAGTTTTCAATCTTAAAGACAAGGTGTAAACTTCTTATGAGAATAAGTGAAGCATCCAAAGTGGACACTTATATCCATAAGCAAGTAGTTACCCTTATTGAGATGGAAATACCTTTTGATTTCAATATTGAAAAAATCATACCAAGTTGTGGTGATTTTTGGACTTATGTTTCACATTCTATCTTTCCCACACTTTCAAAAAGTGTTTATTCAAATGAAATTTAGACTAATGAACTTTGAAGCTTCTACCTTTTGGAGGCAAAGACATCAAATGCTCAAATTTGAAATGGATAATAAATGCATAGCTTTTATTGGATGTGAGCGAAGGGCCAACATGTGATGAAGCATGGACTATGAGCATGGCATCTTGACTCGTCACATGGTGGCATCATTCAAAGCCAAATGAAGGGTTTCTCTCAGAGATATGGTATTGGCTATTCTGAAACCTTCTCTCCTGTCGTCAAACATTTGTCCCTACGTCTGTTGTTTGCATATGCAGCAGCTTATGACCTCAAGATCCACATTGTGGATGAGAAGACAGCCTTTTTGCATGGCGAATTAGACGAAGAGGTCTACATGGATCAATTCCCAAGATTCGTCTCGAATTCACTTCCTGACTATGTATGCAGAATGCATAGAAGCATCTACGGTCTGAAGCGATCAGTCCGACAATGGTACAAGAAGAAGGATCAGGCCCTGAAATCATTGGGATTCAAGCCTTTGTTGGCTGACTCCAATGTGTATGTCAGAGTTACATATGGGCAGATCATTATAGTGGCTATTTATGTGGACGACACTCTGATACTTTGCAAGAGTGAGCAGCTAATTGCTGAAGTAACGACAAACATCTCGAAACATTTCGAGATAGTGGATCTGGGAGAAGCCAGGTGTTACCTAGGCTTACAAATTGAAAGGGACTATGAGGGAGACAAGTTATACCTTCACCAGTCGAGATACACCCAAAAGGTCCTAGAGGACTTTGGGATGCTGAATAGCAAAGGAGCGAACACTCCAATGCTCGCATGGACAGTGCTAACAAATGACGACTGTCCAAAGACTGAGGAAGAAAGAGAACAGATACAGCTCACATCCTACAGGAGGCTGATAGGTTCACTGATGTACCTTGCAGACAACACACGTCATGATATTGCTTATGCAGTATTCAGAATGAGCCAATTCTGCACGAATCCAGGTTCAACACATTGGAAGATTGCAAAATGAATTTTGCAATATCTTCAACTAACGAGGGATTATGGCTTGTGTTATTGTCATGGTGCAGGTCTCAGGATACTTTCCTACAGCGATGCTAGCTGGGCATCTCTCAGGGACGACTGTAAAAGCGTCTCAGGAGGATGCACCATCGCATCAGGAGCAGCAGTTCTCTAGGTCAGCAAGAAGTAGACCATTGTAGCCCAGTCATCCTGCGAAGCAGAGTACGTAGCAGCAGCGAAGATGGCCAACGAAATTTGGCTAAGGCAATTCCTTGATGAATTGGACGAAACAAGGAACGAGCCATTGTTCTTGCAAATGGACAACACCTCTGCGATACACCTGACGAAAGATCATGTGTTCTACTCAAGAATGAAGCACATTGCGATCAAGTATCACTTGATCAGGGATTTGATTGAAAGGAAGATGATGCAGACCACCTTCACAGGAACAAAAGATATGGTTGTTATCATCTTCACTAAAGCTCTATACAAAGGGCTCTTTGAGAGGCAAAGGAGCAGTCTCGGGACCATAAAGCTATCATGCTTGGAGAGGGAGCTGAAGAAACAAAGTGTTTCTGATTACAAAACCTTGTTCAGTCCTTCACTTGACGAAGATGTTCGCGAACTCGAACATCTGAAGACATGAAACACGAAGAGTTTCGTGAACACGAAAGTCAACGGAGACGAAGACGAACGGTTCGCGAACACGAAGGATCCACGAACAAGATTCCTTTGCGGTCTAGCAAGAGAGAAAGACATACGAGGTAAGCGAAACCAACGGTGGAAACGAAACTCGTTCTGTGCTTGCGCTCCAAGGAGTACCACCAAAGATCACGCAAGTACCCAGAAGTATAGAGATCTGACCTGATGGCATGATGTCAGCCCTGAAATCATTGAGATTCAAGCCTCTGTTGGCTGATTCCAATGTGTATGTCAGAGTTACAGATGGGCAGATCATTATAGTGGCTGTATATGTGGACAACACTCTGATACTTAGTAGGAGTGAGCAACTAATTGTTGAAGTAAAGACAGACATCTCGAAACATTTTGAGATAGTGGATCTGGGAGAAGCCAGGTGTTACCTAGGCTTACAAATTGAAAGGGACTACGAGGAAGGCAAGTTATACCTTCACCAGTCCAAATACACTTAGAAGATCCTAGAGGACTTTGGGATGTTGAACTGCAAAGGAGTGAACTCCAATGCTCGTAGGGACGATGCTAACAAATGACGACTGTCCAAAGACTGAGGAAGAAAGAGAACAGATGCAGCTCACACTCTACAGGAGGTTGATAGGTTCACTGATGTACCTTGTAGACAACACACGTCCTGATATTGCTTATGCAGTATTCGGGATGAGCCAATTCTGCACGAATCCAGGCTCGGCACATTGGAAGATTGCAAAACAAATTTTGCAATATCTTCAATTAACGAGGGATTATGGCTTGTGTTATTGTCATGGTGAAGGTCTCAAGATACTTTCCTACAGTGATGCTAGCTGGGCATCTCTCAAGGACGACTGTAAAAGTATCTCAAAAGGATGCACCATCGCATCAGGAGCAGTAGTTCTCTGGGTCAGCAAGAAGCAGACCATTGTAGCCCAGTCGTCCTGCAAAGTAGAGTACGTAGCAGCAGCAAAGATGGCCAACGAAATAATTTGGCTAAGGCAGTTCCTGGACGAATTGGGCAAAACAAGAAATAAGCCATTGGTCTTGCAGATGGACAACACCTCTGCGATACACCTGACGAAAGATCTTGTGTTCCACTCAAGAACGAAGCACATTGCGATCAAGTATCACTTGATCAAGCATCTGATTGAAAGGAAGATGATGCAGACCACCTTCATAGGAACAAAGGATATGGTTGTTGACATCTTCACTAAAGCTCTAGACAAAAGGCTCTTTGAGAGGCAAATGAGCAGTCTTTGGATCATAAAGCTACTTTGCTTTGAGAGGGAGATGAAGAAACAAAGTGTTTCTGATTACAAAGCCTTGCTAGCTTTCAGTCCTTCACTTGACGAAGATGTTTGCGAACTCGAACATCTGGAGACACAAAACACGAAGAGTTTTGCGAACGTGAAAGTCAATGGAGACGAAGACGAACGGTTCGCTAACACAAACGGATCGCGAACACGAAGGATCCACGAACGAGATTCCTTTGCGGTCCAGCAAGAAAGAAAGGGAGATGAGGTAAGTGAAACCAATGGTGGAAACGAAACTCGTTCTGTCCTCGCGCTCCAAGGAGTGCCACCAAAGATCACGCAAGTACCCAGAAGTACAGAGATTTGACTTGATGGCATGACGTCAGCAGATACTTCCTAGGTCATGGCTAATCTGCCACTCTTGTAAATCTTTGGTTAGTTGTAGATGCTTAATCACTCTAATCTTAGATTTGCACACAGAGACCGTACTTACTAAATTATACTCGACACATATCAGAACATGATACATAGAGTGTAACTAAGAAAAGAGACACTGAAGAAGTCTGATGCTAGTAAGCAATCAAGACGAACACAGACAGAAGCTCTGCCTGCGTGCGAGAAGATAATTTTGTCTAGGATCAGAAGATCCAATTGTCCGCTAGTGAAGTGAGACTACTACTCGTGAGAGAACCGTGCTTCTCTCACGCCAACGCACTGCGTGGATTCACATGCAGTGCCCTGAAGAAAACAGAGAAAATCAATATAGATTATTTTTCTGGTTGTGTCTGATCTTGGATGTCGAATGCTTATGCTGTTTATTTTTCATATGTCTGAGTTTTCTTGTTCCCTTTGAATTCCTCACCTTGGTTGAAATGAAGTTGAATGCTGTATTAATTTTATGAACGTAGATCAGTAGTAACTGACTACTCTCTGGAGGATTGCAGGAGTGTTTCAGCTGGCAATGCCCAGCGAACGCATCTGAACTCCACCCGAATCGTGAAAGAGAGTCGCGAACGTTTTGAATCTCGAAAGAGAGTCGCGAATGTTTCGTGAATTTTCTTCTCACGATTCTCATCAGTCGTATCGAAGCAACACACGACTCCCAACAGTGTCCTGAACATCTCCTTGTTTAAGGCCTTACCATCTTCTTGTTTCCACTTGGCAATGGCTTGCACATCTACGGGTCATGGTTTGACCTCAATACCATCAACTATGTCCCATAGTTTCTTAGCCATGAAAATGACCTTCACTGTAAAACCTCTACATATGATAAATGCTTCCGGCTAGGTTGTTGATGATTGAGATTGATTTACTGGAAGAATCCATATGTGTTTTTTGTGATAACAAAGCGAATCAATTTTTTCTATAAGAAAAATAAGAATACATATATGTTGGATTCCGTTTTGATACACGATCAAGCAATAACATGCTTTGATATCATCATGTAGGAGATCAATATAGGGATCGTGACTCGAGTAATTGAAGCTCTAACACCATGTTGGAAATCATTATGGTTTCTTATATTAGATAGGTAGAACTATTGAGCTACCATTCAGTTTTGTATGGTATAATGTGTGTGTGTTGGTAACATAACTACAAAGGGAATAGATCATATGAGCTTATTGGAGACAATTGAGATGTTGTTGATAGTCATTAAAATAATTAATAGCAAAACTTTTCTAATTTACCTAGTAGTGAAACACACTAACATACATAACAGAGGTAGACAAATTGTGGATCATGACAATGTACCAAAATATAAAAGATTGTAGAAACAGAGAGGCTAGCTTAATTCATTCAAGAAACAAATCAAGTTAAGGATATTGAGTTAACTTGGATTCCTGACAAATGATAAAAGATCAATCTCCTCTTTTCTTCTATACATATTTCTTTCAATTTCATCCTATATTTATATGCAGATAAACTATAAATTTCTGGTAGTTTGATTCTTCTAAACAATGTAATTACTTATGTACAACCATCGCTTAAATGAAACAATCAACAAAACTCTTCTATAATTCTGAAAGGAAATGTGATAGCCTTCAAAAGAAATGCGACTTCTGTGACTTTTAGTTCATTTATGCAAATTGTGATTCTATTTCATGTGTATTTTTATGGGTCGTAGTTTGTCACAATAACTAGGATAGTTTTGAAGAAATAGTTCCATGACATGACCGCATTACAATTTTAGTTCAATCAATTGTCGAACTCCAAGATGTAGCAATTCTCTAAATGGCTACA
Source organism: Diphasiastrum complanatum (assembly GCA_029204225.1). Lineage (NCBI taxonomy): Eukaryota > Viridiplantae > Streptophyta > Lycopodiopsida > Lycopodiales > Lycopodiaceae > Diphasiastrum > Diphasiastrum complanatum. The sequence goes on from CM055100.1 coordinate 65,781,896, forward strand.
AGAAACCTTATCAACCATTTCTTGTTCTTCTTGGAGTTTGTCTCGTATAAGTATCCATTTGTAAATCTTGTAGAACCAACCTAGTCGACACTTTCTAACACATGTTTATCTTTCCTTCAATTGATTGTGATGAAATTTCTATAATGTGTGTGATATGGCTGGAAAGACATGACTGAATGGATATTTGAAGCCTGGCTAATGTTGAAACCTCTATTTCTTATTCCATGTTGTCATTAGCATCAAGTTAACCATGCAAATGCAAGCCTAGATAGTTTTTGAGCAGTACAATTATTTCATCTTGTCATGGACTAGGACTAAAATTTGAACGTTAAGAGAACACATTCACAACATACTTCTTGCTAATTTCACAATATTTTTTTTTTGAAATTCTTGGCTTTTAGATAAAGTTATATATTTCAATTTACCTCTTTAATTTGAAAATAAAGTTTGTAGAATGATCTTCAAGTGACATTTTCCGAACTTGTTTTTGCTATCATGCAAAAGGCAAGGAGGCCTTTGAAGGGCAATATAGCTTGGGAGCTTAAAAAGATGCCCTTATGCCAAACCATTTGTGACCAATGATTGCAAGGTTAGTCAATTAGTTGAATATTTGGGTAGAGAAAAGGGACATGTTAAGTTGGCACATTATAGCAACTCTTCAATATTTGGGTTTTCATATATTACAACCATTCAAATACTTTTGTGTGTATGTGTGCGCACATGGAAGGGGTCTTGGAATCATGTGAATGATTAAACTGCTCACATGTGTGAGTCATAGACATTAGTTTGCATGTGTGAAGGATTTGGGGACATACATGTTTTATTTCCAAACCTCGCTACATGGCAAAAGAAAATGGCTGGATAAGGTTGACAGGGTTGAATCTACATTTGACATTGTTTTTAAGCCCCAATGATAGTGGGGTGTGCGAGCTATGATAATCGGTCTCATATGGACATGGGAGTGCAAAAGTAGGAAACTCCCATGTCTGTGTTTCTCAAACAAAAAAGGTTGCATTGCGGTTGCCTGTACTTTTCATAGATGAACACCCAAGATGCAGATTGCCTATCAAAATGAGTGGTGAGCATATTTGGACTTGTTATTGTAAAACTTTTAAATCTTCCAAATGACTAGTCTCCCTTTGGGTCTTTTGTCAAACGACATGTGTAACATCTTGCCCTTCGTGATGACTTGTCATGAAGTCTTTAATCGGATGTACACATCAAGTTTGAGGACCTAAGGAAAGGGCTTATTTAAGGCTGGTTTGAGACACAAGGGGGCTAAAGTCCAATTTCAAATTGGAGATACCCCCCATATTAACGGGAGCACGTGCTTTCACACAAGGGTTGAATTTGTATAATATATTATTGCATTTTATCAAAGATTAGACCATGGCCCCACAATGTAATCGGATGGCAAGTCAACTTACACATGTTAACGTCCATTGTTATCAAATAGGATGCCATGTAGTGGCCATGTGCTTGCAAGTTAACACTTATATTCAAATCATCCAGGGCCACATGTCTATTACTATTTTCCAATGAGGTTGATTGCCATTCTAGTCGTCTTCACATTTGTTTATAATCATGACTAATAATTGCAATTTTTCTTCATAGTACATTAACCTTCAAGAAAATAGAACTAATCTCACAACTAGCCACACAAAAATGGCCACACAAAAATTGTGATAAAAAGTAAATTACAAAATAAAGAAATTCTAATTACATGAATATGAAATAAGTATGACATGCTCCAAGAAGACAATGACAAATTTAAACCACGACAAAATAAATGAACCTAACAAAATCAAGAGCAAAAAGAAAACAAAAAGAAAAGTAACAAACTCAAGAGGCTTGTGATGCATGGGCAACAAAATGTATACATGTTACAAAAGGATATGTTAACAAAAAGAAAAGAAGCATGCAATGAAAAAACAGGCACCCTATTGATGGATTTATTCCTCTAGTGATGGACGCATGCGGCTCTTTGGGCAGCATAATGTAACCATATTTCTGCTTCAGTGCTCATGGTTGTCTTCAAACAATGAATTTACATCGCCTTGCAATGTCCTCAAGGCTTGCTACAAAGGCCAACGGCTCAAATTTTTCTCACTTCCCTTTGCTAGTTGACTCCCCACCTAATCACTTATCTTATTTGTTGTACTCAAATGGCGAAGTTCCAAAAACAACATAGCTTTTTATTTTTGTTTATCATAAGATCATGTTGTGATCTTAGTTGTAATACAAACTCGTTAATCTAGAATTTTTTGAAAAACTCTCTTGGGGACGTGTGTTTCTTTGTCATCATTGTTCTCACAAGTTTTCAACTAATAATGGCATCATGGCGTTTTTTCTACGAGCAGTTGGAGACGTTCTAAATTCATAGTAGCAACGAGCAAATTGTAGATTAAGTTATTGCACTTTAGCAAATTGTTGCAACACCCGCTATTGCATGTAGCGAGTAACCGAGGGGGCAAGTTAAGTTTAGTCACTTTTCCACTCTTTTTTTGGTACTTTGTGTGGCATGTGTCATTTAGCATTTACCATTTCGTGAACTAGTTTAATTAGAGTAGTTTATTTCCTATTCTTGAGTTGTAGCCTGCCACAATTGATGCTCCTCTGGGTGTGAAGGCTGAGAGAGACAACATATCATCATGAGTGGGATCAATAAGAACAATATCCCCCAAGGTACGAAGCCTATCATGAGAAAGAACAATGTCAACGCGCTTGCATGAAGAAGTGAGACATAGTTGAAGGGAAAACATGAGGTTGCTCTCCGAGGGCATGAAACCATGCATCTCATGCTATAGTGGCTATTGCACCTCTAATAACATCGTGGGTTGATATTCACTCACTGCCAAAAGAGCATCAAAGGAGATGGATGGTGAGAGCATCAATAAGCTGACCAAAGACACCTCGAGAGACCCAAGGCCGAAGAATGAAAGGAGCCCAAGCAAAAACGAAGTGTGAAGGCAAAGATGGTCGCGTGGCTATTATATATACACTTTTGTGTGTGTATGTATGTATGTAGTGTGAAATTGAAAGTTAAAGTTGGGAAAGGGAAAATAAAAGAATAGAATGGGACTAGGGTTTAGGGTTTAAGGAAAGGTGTGTGCTGCTGAGTTGAGATCATTCATACACAATAAGCTTTAGCGAGGGCAGGATCGCGCCTTGCGAGCCATGGCAACGTCGTTGGGCGCTCAGCTGCGCCAACTCGCAATTGCGCAAGGACGGGATGGCGATACTCCTGCCGATCTTCGCACCAAGCCCTCACTCATTTTCACTCCATCTGAAGCCGCGGACATTGATCTTTTGACAATCTATGGCATGGCTCGAGCTGGTGAGTGCTCGCTTTTCCTGTAGTGATAGGGTGAACGGACGCCGGAAGCTTTGAATCATGGTTTCCAATGCTCATTTAGATTTAGCTACCTAGTCCTAATTGAAGTTTATGCAATTTCAAGCTTCAATTGAATCAGGATTTATTTTAAATTAGGCTTAGAAAACGTTGAATTTCAATTCACTGGGTTGCTGTCTCTGTCATCCCTCTTTTTTTCTGGGAGTTCGTATGCAGAGATAGTAGAAAAGCTAAAATTTGCCAGCCAACAAGATGGCACACACCGCAGGGAAACCACTAAAGTGGTAGTACTAATCAAAGTTTAAAGATAGTCAACCTGACTATTACAATCAAGTATGGATTCAGCCAGTCTATTTCTCGTGAATGCTCCTTGGATTCTGTGTTGCCCACAACAAGCTTACATTGCACAAGACCAAGAAAAGATTGTTGTTTAAGAGGGCAGTGACATTATCAAGACGGGGTTTGAGCTTGTTGGATTGCTCAAGAAGTGCAACGGAGAAATATTATAGTTCTTTCAGTGTCGGAGTTGCAGAGGGGACAGCTAGTTGGGCTAGAATGGCCATTTAGAGCGCAGGGGGAGAGAAAGTGGGTGAGGATACAATGAGAAAATGTTCTGACCTTAGCTTGCAGGACTTTCTTGATAGTGTTGAAACATTCTTTGGTGATTTTAAGGAAGAAGTGGGGGAAGCCCAACTATTTGCAGCAAGTGGAAAGTATACCATCCATGTTGATTCAAATGCTTTGTCTAGGTCAATTCTAATAAGTACTGCAGGCAAGGATGAGCGTAGCCGAACTTTGAAAGTGGAGTTAATTGGAAGGGTGTGGAGCAAGGTGATCGACACGGGCTTTGGAAATGATTTTGCAAAGAATTTTAAGAAGCACATTAAGGGGACTGAGACGGTTGATGAGATTGTGGCACGAAGTTTAGGCATGTGATAAAAGAAGGAAAGGATCCATTAAGAGAGCAAGAATTAATTAATATTTTTGTGTTTGAGATGATACCAATAGAGTATACCAAAATGACTCCATTGTGGCCAAGGGTCTTCTTCTTAGGAATCAGTCTAGGTGAAGCTTCAATCAATTTCTAGTTTGAAGAGGCTTTCTAGAAATGTCCTACATATTGCAAAGGTTTCCAGAAGGGCCATGTTTATGAGGGGATGAGACAGAGAAGTTGAGATCTGATTCTTTTAGAGCAATCAAGGGAATTGGAAATTTAGTAACTATCAAGGAGAAGAGAGTGAATGCTAGAGGCCTTGCATGTTATTTTAAAGGAGGAAGAAGGGACATCAATCTTGGCCAATTCTAGTTTGGATCTTAGCTTCATTCTCAAGGCTTTGTGATTATCATTTTGAAGCATAGGATCTTCATGTTATTGAATTTAAGGGGATTAGGTCTCTTAATATTGGCTAGAGAGCTTTTGGCAACTCGAAAGAGGAGGTGGCATTGTGAATTTTAGTATGGCAGCTCCCTTGGAGACAAGGAAATCACTTATCATGTGAAAGCTATTACATTTGGTTTGGCTACAAGGGGGATAACATATGGGAGAGTGTAGGAGAATTGCATAAGCACCTCACAACACCAAAAGTTAGAAGAAGAAATGAATTGCTAGAGAGAGAGAGGAGGGCGTGGGTCGTCCAAGTCCCTTGTGAGGCAAGCACCTTAGATACATGCATAGAAAGTCTAGGTGTCAACCAGGTTTTTTCAAGAATTTGGGAAGGCAACATTGGCTTGGACTGCTTGGTTTTAAGCTTTGTAGTGAACAATATTAGCGTCTACATTTATAGGAGAGGCACCATGTAGCGACGCATGAGACATGCCCAAAGATTTCTTTGATTATGGGAGGGTCAGATATAGGCCCACCATCCACACACATGCATGTTTGCATGCATCACCGTCGAACTTCATCATAAATGTATGAGCATGGAGAGACACATGCAATATTAATCAGTTAACGGATCTTGTAAAATGAAGATCCACCATTCTGGGATTAGGTGCCAACCTTGAAGCATGCTGGTTATGAACATACATTTTGCTTTTAGGTAGAATCTTGCAGTTTTAACCTTAAACAACAACTCACAAAAAGTTGAAGACATTGCGTGGACAATCTCTTGATGAGGTGATGATATGGTTTGACCTTCAGAATTTTTGGGGTTATTTGAATTGCTGGCTACATTCCTTTTGTTTGCTTTTGATTATTATTTCAGGTTTGGAGGAACTTTCAGAAATGGATGCACGGTTTGAACCTTTTAAGAAGACTCTTTTTAACCAAGAAAGCACTCAGATTGACAGGGAATTGCAGACAAAGGATTTCAATGACAAGCTGAACATCTCACTTTCAAATTATCTACACTTACTTTCTGGCTACTTGTTGCTTCCACCTGCACATCAAACATTGGAGTACCTTATCAGAAGATATAAGTTAGTAATAACTATTTGTCGGTTGTGCTTTTTACATATCATGGTTTATTCAAGCTTGCATGAAGTTTCCTGTTTTCCAACAGTTATTGCAGTTTTTTGAAGGAAAAACAGTTTCTTTATGCCATGCAACACGTAAAATACTTGTTGGAATTGTGATCTTCACAGTGCCGCTTGCGAGGTTCTTACACTTGTTATTCTTACTGGTATAAATTTTCAGATCAAGCAGTGAATCTGACTTCCATTTGTGAATTTCAGGATCCATGTCTACAATGTTGAAGATCTTTGCATGAGTATGATTCCGTATCATGAAACCAGCATCTTTGTTCGAATTTTGCAGATATTGCATCTGAAGTAAGTGCAATGTGATATTCATTACTTGCTGTTTGATGGTCAAGGATATTTCAAAGCTCATTTCTATGAATTTCAGAGCATGTCAACTTTTTGGACCTGCAAAATATAAGTGGCTGTAGCTCCTTACTCTAAGTTGTGAAGGGTGAATGCTTTCTGGCTTGTAGGAAAACGTGTTGGGCTTTCCTGGATGGGGTAAAAAACTCAGGTGCAGCTCCACCGCGTGCAGTCCTGGTGCAACAATGCATACAGGATGTGGCCTTATTAGAAGCCATTTGTGGTGCTGTAAGTGTCTGCACCTTGACGAGGGAGTAAATATGGCTTTCTCGTTGGAGAATTTGTTTAATAATTAGTCCTTCATTGAAAAACCATTCAAGGTTGAGAATTATGTTCTTTTGTTTGGTTCAGGCATCAATAGGCTCCAATGCATCTTCAAAGTCGAGGGCAATGACTTCTTTTGCTGTTGTCATATTGATGGAGACTTTGGCAGCTGTACCCAGTATTTCCAAGGAGATTGTCACAAGAATGCTGCCTTTCATCCTCCAAAGTTTTGATAAGGGGGTTTCTGAAGATCACCGCGTATGCATCTAGGGCTAACATTGTTGCTTTTTTGCAAGTTCTTAATTTTTAAGGTGCTACGATCATAGGGACTAGATGCTTTACTGTTGGTTAGGCTCGAAACATTAACTCCTATTTAAAAGATGCTAATGTCTTTCCTTACCAGCCAGTGATGCTATGTCCCTCCTGACCAACCAGGGAACCTTATTCAATGCATTGATTCTATGTTTTGTTCTTCAGTTTGATAATAAACAATGTTTGTTCATTCATTTATTATGATGATGCTATCAGGTAGGGGCTTTGATGGTTGTGGGAGCCTTGGTTGGTAAAACGACATTGTCTGTATCCTTAATTGATACTATTTTTAATTCAATGGCTAAAAGTTTTCAACAAGACGTGAACGAGTTAGATGGCGTCTCGAGAATTCGTTTGCCATTGATGGTGATGGTTTTAATCACACAGGTTTGTGCTTTTTGTTTTGATATTATAGTCCCTCATACTGATTCTTTATAGAACTCAGGCATCTATGTGCACAAAGATGTCTGTCAGAATGTATTTGTTCTCAGCTGTTGGTTGCTTCTATATATGATGTATCATTTGAGAAAGAGTCATTCTAGTGACTTCTATATAGTAAAATCTGTCAAACTTTCAGTTCATTTCACTGCCCTTTTGACAGAACTTTTGACCCACTTCTACTATTTTTACATGCAGACTCAAGTTTATGAGGCTGTAAAACTTTCTGCTTAGTAGAGCTGTTCTAAGACAGCTTAGGGTCTCATAGTGATTGGGCACTTGAGAATCCATACACCTGGAATGTTATTTCCTAGCATCACATTGCTGACATGTCTAGTCTCTCCAATTACCCCTTTGAACTATCCAACCTTTTTGGTGATGCTGATATAAGAAAGTAAGTAATTTCATGCTGTGGCTGACGGCATCCAATAGTAGATGCATTATCTGTTGCCTGGCCTCATAATCCATATCGCATTTGATGGAAATGCCATCTTGTATTGATCTTTTGGGACTACCAGCACTTGGTTGTAGTTGCGAACAAAAATTGTCCAGAAAATTGTACCTTTCTTGGCCTGTCACATCTCCAAGCACATTATTTATGAATGGATGGGGAAAATGATCCTTGTGGATGACTGCTTTCAACTTCTTGAAATTGACATAGATCCTCAACTTTTGGGACTATCACATTGATCAAAATCCATAAAGTGTGTTTGATCTTGTAATGAAGGCAAAATATAGTAACCTTGTGAGAGAGAGAGAGAGAGAGAGAGAGAGAGAGAGAGAGAGAGAGAGAGAGAGAGAGCTTTATTAATGTCTTTTCCATGCCAAAAGGCATATAAGACTAATGAAGTACATGTCAAGTATATGATAACCATGGGAGCGTATAAAATGTCTCCAAAACTGTAATAAAGAAAACATCTAGTGCAAACTAAAATAGACACGTATGCGAGAGTATGTGTGCATAATAATCTTATGTATCCATGTCAAGATGTCAAGACTGTGCTGATGCTGCTGCTGTAGAAAGATGTAATGCGAGCCGCAACATGAGAAAGCATTGGAGCCTGCTGGTGTCGTCTATGAGCATGAGCATGCGTAGTAATAGTACGTCTTTGTAATGTCTAGTGATCCTGGCGGTAACGTGATGATGGGAAGTACACTGTCTATGATCTCTATGAGCATGTAAGCAGCTATCATCCTCATCGTCGTCATAATCCTCATCCTCGGGCACTAAATCACGTGATCTCCGCCTAATAAAGAAGGAAGTAATCAATGGCTGTGAGGTAAAATGCTGGGATGTCCCGTATAGATCTCTCTTCAATATGAACATCTCGCGTACCATCAAAGCGACACATCGTAGGTCCTCATAGGCTATGAGAGAGTGTAGAGTGGTAGGCTTGTCTCGAAAGAAGCAGTGATATCGCCCTCTGATCTCGTAGTATACAGGGCATCTAAAGATAAAATGCTCCTCAGACTCCACCTCACCTAGAGAGCATAATTGGCAATACCATGGAACCTCCTAGTCTCAATAGCTAGCTGATGAGAAGACATCTTGAGTTGTCCCCGTGTGAATCTGAGGCAATGTGATAGTCCCGAATCCAAGTAGCGTGGCATGACCGGGGTCCTTGAGAGAGAGAGAGAGAGAGAGAGAGAGAGAGAGAGAGAGAGAGAGAGAGAGAGAAAGAAAGAAAGAAAGCTTTATTAACGTCTTTTCCATGCCAAAAGGCGTATAAGAAAATGAGTACAACAAAGTAAATGGAACTCGGACGGGACAATGCCGTCAACAGAAAGCTAAACTAAAACGTAAATCGCTATGTAAAAAAACTCATCTCTCGTGCAAGAGAGGAAATAAATGACTGTAGCTCAAACATCTCTCACGTAGGAGAGGGAGAAGAATCTGAAATTTTAAGTTCTACAATTTTAACCAAGACCGGGTGTCCATCTCGAAAGAGAGTCCGGAAATCGTTGGCCTTAGCATCTGCGATAATTTTTTTTCTCTCTGTCCATTGAATGGGCGTCAAGTCTTCATCCATACAAACAATAGATCCCTTCAGTCAACCTCTTTTACGTAGAACCTTTTGACGAAGCAAAGCATCTTTGAAACGCAGAAACACTGTGGTGGATTGGAGCTTACCCACCCAAGCAACAGATACGACATCCTCTTTGAGACCAAAGGTGGAATGAATGAAAGCATTTGCCTCAGCCACGAGGTCCTTACTCGCAAAAGAAGCTCCCCTAACCTTGACATTGAGGGCCTTGAGATCTCGTTTTTGATGTTCTTGAATAGATCAGAAATAACTTGCTTAGATCCCTTGAGCACGTTGGCCCAAGAACTCTTCGATTGCTGAAATTGCTGCTCCAAGGAGTGACTTTATCATCAAGCTTGGTTCTTACCTTATCGGCAATGAAAGCATAAGCCGTGCACCAAAGATGCGAAAGTGAGAAACAATAGGCTTCTTACCATACCAAACTTCATAAGGAGTTAATACCTTCAAGGCTTTAGTAGGACACCGATTACTAATGTATGCCATTGTTATAACTGCTTCAGCCCAAAACTTGTGAGGTAGGCCCTTTGCCTTGAGCATGCATCGAGCCATCTCCATGATCGTGCGATTCTTTCTTTCGGCAACACCATTTTGTTGAGGTGTGTAAGGAGTTGTCATTTGATGATGGATACCTTTGCTTTAAAGATAAGTACCAAACATATTCTTTATATATTCCCCTCGATTGGTGTGTAGGATCTTCAAAGAGTGCCCAAATTGATTTTCTATCATTGCAGAAAATCCTTAAACTGTTGAAATACTTCAGATTTTGCCTTCATAGGATAAATCCATGTAAATCTAGAAAGGTCATCAATAAAAGTAACAAAGTACTTACACCTTCCAATGGATTCGGTCCTCATTGGACCACACACATTACTATGAACCAAATCGAACTTGCCACTAACTCGAATAGTTCCATCAATTGGAAAAGCTTGCCTTTGAAATTTTCCAAGTATGCATCCTTCTCATACATGTCCTTCGGGATGCTCAATATTAGGAATGTCTTCAGCCATATCGAATCTCTTCAACATCTTCAAGCTAGCAAAGTTGATATGTCCAAACCTAGCATGAATGTGCTCATAAGATCAATAAGGCATGAGATTCTATCATCAGGCGTCGTAGGTAAGCTCCCATAATTCAGCCAACTCCAAAGAATGTGAACCTGATGCAACAAGACAAAAAGATGATGAAGCTCTTCGCTCATAGATATCCATAAGGAACAATCCACCACGGAATGTTCCCGAAGCGATGATCATAAGAGATCTCTTTGGGTCTTTGATAAGACATTTGTCTTCTTTGAATTTCACAACCAATCCTTGGTTCATAATTGTAGAGACCGAAATGAGATTCTTTTTATTTTTGGAACATAAAGTACATTATGAATGTACTTCTCCTCACCATTGGGTAAGATAATGGGGATCACTCCAATACCTGCAATAGGATAAGAGGTGTTATCAACACCTTGAACTTTGCTTCCATCATGCTCTTTTACAAGCTTGGTGAAGACTTCTTTGTGATAAGTCCTATGGCGTGTGGCACCGCTATCAATCACCCAATCAATAGATGAAAAAACAGCAACTTGTAAAGCTGAAGATGAGCTGTTTTCTGCTGAAAAACCAGCAAGATTTGAAGCGGTAGAAATCTCATCTTGAGGATAGATGAGATTATTAGTGACAAAAGCATAATCATTATTGAAAAAATTATCCTCCTTTTCAAATTGTTGTTCCAAAGTAATGATTGCGGTACTTGTGTCGTCACTTTTCTCTTTTTCATTTGCAAGCCTCATCTTACATTCTTTGATGTGAGGCCCAAACTTCTTGCAATAGTGGCACTTACCCTTCTTCTTGGAGCCTTGATCTTGAGCTTCCTTAGATTTTTGATCACCTTTGGAAGTGTTGAAAGAAGGCTTCCCTTTCCACTTGCCTTTGCCTTTGCCTTTTGCAAAATAAAGCTTGATCTTCTTGTTCACCAAAGTTGATCCTTGTTTGCTCTTCTTGAAGAAGTAAGCCAACAAGTTCGTCGAAGGAGATTTGCTGTCCCCTAAGAGAAATGCTCAATGATGACACAAATGGAAGGTAAGAATTAGGAAGAGAGTTGAGAATAATAGATACAAATTGTGAGTTCTCAATCACCTCATCAATACTAAGAAGCTCCTCTCGAAGATCCTTGATCTTCGTCAAGTGGTTTGTAAGCAAATCACCTTCTTGCATCTTCAAGATAGAAAGTTGATTTCGAAGATATACCACTTTTGCCACATTCTTTACTTGAAACATCTTGGCAAGAGTCTCCCAAGCACTTTTGGAAGTCTTGCCACATAGGTCTTTTTGTCTCCACCTTGTTGTTCCAACTTCCCTTTGTTCTTCCATCTGTCTTTGTTGGTCCCCTATGCTTGTTGATCATGATTTTACCTTTGATTCGACTTCCTCTTAGGCTTTGATTGTTTCTTTGGCTTTTCTTTGTTGTTGTAGAGGGCTTGGTGTTACGAGCTCGTAACCAGTGCCGAACCCTAGAGAACACAGATAGGTTAGATACCATAGTCAGGGTCGTGTCCAGCGTACATGACCAACAGGGCAAGACAGTGTGAGTAGTGTGCCCAGCACGGTCCATAGCTATGGCGGGCCTAACACAGCCTAGGGACCCTGTCAGCAGGATAGGGCCCCCAGTTGGGTCCCGACGTGCAGTCGGCCAAGTCAGTGCCACGTGGCCGACACTTGGCAGTAGCATGCTACCAGTCCTCACACTGGGCTAGGAGGGGCTTACTCTATATGAGGGAGTAGGCAAGGTTGGGTGGATCAGTTATTGTTTGCCCTACTGTGGTGTTAGGAGCTATTACACTGGTATCAGAGCCATCTCCATTCTAGGGAGTTTAGGAGCAGCAGTAGAGAAAGCTATCAGAAGATAGGAAGTGTTTCTCAGGTTCTCAGAAAAGATTAGAGGAGGAGAATCGCTGTAGGTGCAGCCTTCAAACCCTTGAAATTCACTGAGAATTTACAGTTGAAGGAAGTAGAATTTCTTCTGTAGGTAAATCGCTGGAAAGGCAGCAATCTATATCAGATTTCAGACATCTGATAGGAGATTTTAGAAAGGATTTAGAGTAGAAACCAGCGAGCAGGTCCATCGTTGTGGGATCAGACATCTACCTCTGAAATTTCAGAGAAATCCAAGGAAGTTTGAGGGGTTTTCAAGCAAATTTTCTTAGCAGGGCCAGCGCTGGACAGGGAGGTGAAAAATTGGTTTTTCATCACTGTTTTTGAGAATTTTTCAATAGTTTGAACATCAAACTAGATTGCCACATACCAGCGACCTACTACTTGAAGTCAAATCAGAGTTTCAAGCAAGTTTTGGGCCTTAAATTTTAGAAAATTGGGCCAGACAGGTGGCTGTCCAGCCAGCGAGGGTAGAAATCAGAAGTAAATGAGCCAATTGGGTTGCAATCAGACCAGCGAGCTACTATCCTCAGAGAACCGGGAAATTTGGCACCGTTTTGAAGCTTCAAACTGGCATTTTTCGGGACAGCAGGTCTGAAATCTTGGGGAAAAGAACTGAAAGGGTTCCTCTTCATTCTTTCTTTGGAAGTACAGTCCTCAGAAACAGCTAAGTCGTCTTTCCTTTCCCTTGTACAGTTGTAAATTAGTCTTTTAGACTTTTTTTCCTTCAGAAGTTAAGGTAACTCTCTGTCAGTTCCGAAAATGACCACTCCTCAGGGACCTGATCAACCCCAGGAGAGAGGCTTCGACGAACTTGAAACAGAAGCCTTGGCTTACAGAAAAGGGAAGGAACCAATGGAAGTGGAAGAACAGGAACAGTTCGCCGAAGAACTCGACGAACTGGTTACCAAGGAGCAGTTTCTCCAATTGGTAACAGAAGTGGATGAACTGAAGTTGGCATTAGCCAATTTCAAGTCCAGTGTGGACGACTCGTTCGCTGAACTCAAAAGCTTGATTTTGAGTTCCGCGAAAGGAAGCCTTCCCTCCACTTCTCAGTTATCCCCTTCTCCACTTCCATCGGTTTCGGGTGAGACTTTACGGTCTCACCCCAGTGTTTTTAAAGATTTAAAACCTCCTACTTTTAATGGGGAAGAGAAGGATAGAAATGCAGATATTCTACAAACCTACCTCAGCAAATGGAAGAACATTCATGCTCTTAAACAGACCCCTGACCATTTGCAAGCAATTGAGGCCAGTCTTTCCTTAGGGCCTATGGCCTATAAGTGGTGGTTAAATCTCCAGGAGACTGGGCAGACTCCCCGGTCATGGAAAGCTTTTGAAGAAGCTTTCCTAAGAGAATTTCTACCAGAAAATGAACTGGATAGAGCCTGGGAAGCCTGGGAAAGAACAGTAATGGATAAATCCCTCATCCAATATATCTCGCAGTATCGAGAAGCAATTTTAAAGATTAAAAATATGGATGACTATCAGAAAATCAGGGGATTTGTCCGTGGCCTCAAAGATGAATATAAAGTAGAGGTCCAGAGAAACTCGCCTACTACCCTTGAGCAAGCTCTCAGATATGCTCAAATCTATGATGATTCAGTGGGTAGAAAGAAGGCGAGACAACAGCCACTTTCTGAGCAGCCTTCTCAGAAAGACTTTCAATTTAAAAAGAAATTTTTAAAAAGAAAGAAAGAAGACAAATTCAAAAGTGAAGCTCCTCAGAAACGCCCTTCACTCATACAGCCCTTAAAACCAGATGATTTTGAGAAAGCCAAACAAGAACGTTTGTGCTTTGTGTGTATGGGCAAGGGACACACAGTCAGACAGTGTCCCAAGGGGCCTTTCACTAAAAAAGATAAGAAAGATAAAAAACAAGTTCATCTTGTTCAGACTGTATGTTTCCCCAGTGACTCGGCAGCTTCCGAGATCAAAGTGTATTATGAAGATCATGAACACTGTTGCCAGCTGACCTCTGCAATGCTAGCGAGACCCTTCAGCTTTGGGCCGCATGACCTAGTACGTATGCATGGGAAAGTTGGTAACCAGTCAGTAAGAGTCATGGTTGATGATGGGGCAACCCATAATTTCATCAACCACACCCTGGTTAAAAAGCTTAAACTACCAGAAGTACCTAGTCAGCATAGGTACATAGTTTCATTAGCTAAGGGTGAAGATAAAAAAATATGGGAAACTATGGTAAGTAAGTTAAATCTTGGTATTCAGGGGTACCAAGATGAAATAAACTTTCAGATAATGCACCTGGATCGAACAGACATTGTTCTCGGGAGAGATTGGCTCTACAGTTTAGGACCTTCCCTCCACAGAAACTATCAGGAGAACACCCTCAGCTTTCAGCATAAAGGCCGAGAGATCCAGTTGCATGGGGAGCATGATGTTCCCAACAGCCCTATGGTCTGCAGTTCAGAGCTCTGTCAGCTAATCGGAGACGAAGACCATCAGGTATTCTTATGTGACTTTCAATTTATTCCTGAAGTTTCTATTTCCAGTTCTATTCAGCAGAAAATCAGTAAATTAGAAACTTTATTGTCTAAATTTAAAGATGTTTTTCCTGAAGATTTGCCACATGGTTTACCACCTAGCAGAGAGGTAGATCATGTAATAAACCTAGTACCAGGTACAGCACCTGTTTCTAAACCTCCGTATCGGGTCAGCCGAACAGAGGATGAAGAAATAACTAGGCAGTTAACAGACTATCTTGGGAAAGGCCAAATTCAGACCAGTAGTTCACCATGGGCCTCACCAGTCCTATTGGTGAAAAAGAAAGAGGGGTCTATGCGTCTTTGCGTAGATTACAGAGCCCTCAATAAAGTCACAATCAAGAATAAATACCCTATGCCTCGGGCAGACGAGTTGTTTGATCAACTCGAAGGGGCTAAGTTTTTTAGCAAAATAGACCTCAGATCGGGATATCATCAAGTCCGTATAAAATCGGAAGATGTCTCGAAAACAGCTTTTAGGACTCGTCACGGTCATTATGAGTTTAAGGTGATGCCATTTGGGCTCACAAATGCTCCAGCTACCTTTATGACCTTGATGAACAGTGTCCTCAGACCATACTTGGGTAAGTTTGTAGTCGTATTTTTAGATGACATCCTCGTCTACAGCAAAACGAGGAAGGAGCATCTAAAACACCTCAGAAAGGTGTTTCGACTGCTCAGAAAGCATAAGCTTTATGCTAAACAATCCAAGTGTGAATTCTTCGTTGAAGAAGTAGCATATTTGGGTCACATTATCTCTTCAGATGGGATTAAGATGGACCCAAATAAGGTTAAAGCCATACTCAGTTGGCTGAGACCTCAAAATATTTTGGAACTTCAGATCTTTCTTGGTTTGGCGGGATATTACAGACGATTTGTCAAGGAACATGCTCAGATAGCAGTTCCCATGACAAATCTTCTTAAGGGGAAGGGAAAGGAGTTCATTTGGGAGTCCGCACAACAGGAGAGCTTTGATGCTCTCAAAACAGCCTTAGCTACAGCACCAGTTTTAAAAGCCGTCGACCCCCGATGCTAGCGACTTTGCAGTAGGTGCTGTGCTAACTCAGGGTGGACGACCAGTTGCGTTCGAGAGTAAAAAACTCGAGCCAGCTCAGACTAGGTACAGTGCCTATGAAAAGGAACTCTTTTCTATAGTCCATGCCCTTAAGACTTGCAGGCATTATTTGTATGGTGCCAACTTTGAGGTCCTGACAGACCACGAGAGTCTCAGATACCTTTGCAATCAACCTAAGCTTAGAGGTCGGAAAGCTCGTTGGGCAGAGTTGATGCAAGAGTTTGACACGTCTATCCGATATAGGCGTGGAAAATTCAATACAGTGGCAGATTCCCTTAGCAGAATGCCTATGATAAACGAGCTAAGTTTTACTCAGATTCGTAATGAGTTACTCGAGTCCTTGAGAGGGAAATGCCAGCATGATGCATTCTTCTCTATTATCTGGAACTCAGTCCAGAACAAACAGTTACAAACTCCAGAACCAGTTCCCGGGGCTGGTGCCAGTTCATCCAAGAATACGGCAACTTCCGTTGAGGATGATGATGAGTCTGAGTATACGTCGTCAGATGACGTTGAGGATTCTGAGCCTGTATTACCCAAGCAAACCCAAGTGGTTGAGGGTCAGTTGACTCGAGGATTCAAATGGAAACAGTACTCCATTCAGGATGAGTACTTGCTCTATAGAGATAGAGTATGTGTCCCCAATTCATAGGATTATAGGCAGCAGGTCCTATATGAATGTCATGACAATCCTAGTGCGGGACACCCAGGCATACAGAAGACCTATGAGCTTCTTCGTAGGCAATTTCTCTGGCCCAGGATGAAAAAGGACGTCCACCAGTATGTAACTAGTTGCCAGAAATGTCATGTAAACAAAGCAGAGCGTTTAGAGGCAGGAGGGTTGTTGCATCCCTTAGAAATACCAGCTGGTAAATGGGAGAGTATCTCCATGGATTTTATAGTAGGCCTGCCTAAATCCCAAAAGGGTAATGACGCTATATGGGTCACAGTTGACCGTCTGACCAAAATGGCTCATTTTATTCCGACCAAAACAACCGTTAGAGCTCCAGAGTTAGCGAGGTTGTTTGTAGACGGGCTATTTAAATTGTACGGTCTACCTTCCGGCATAGTCAGCGACCGGGACAGTAAATTTACTGGGAATTTTTGGAGGGCAGTATTCCATCATCTCCATACTAAACTTAATATGAGTACCACCGACCATCCACAGACGGACGGTCAAACAGAAAGGGTAAATCAAGTGCTGGAGGATATGCTTCGTGCATACGTCAGCAAGAAGCAGACTAATTGGGAGGAGTATCTCTCGATATTAGAGTTTGCTTACAACAGTACCAAACATTCAGCTACGGGATACAACCCATTTATGCTGATGTACGGTTTTCAGCCACGCTCACCTACAGCTGTAGGGTTTAAACAAGAAAAAGTTGAAGCAGCCAGAAACTTTTTAGAAGACCTAAACCAGATGATAGAACATGCTAAGCGTAGCATTAGACAATCCCAGGATCGAGCCAGGCATTATGCAAATCCACACAGACGGGATCTGCAGTTCTCCACTGGTGAGAAAGTCTACTTGAGAGTCCCAGTTGACTCTAAAACCCTCAAATCAGGAGTGTGTGCTAAGTTGTCTCCAAGGTATTGTGGTCCCTTTACCATCAGTAGGAGACTAGGCGAGGTCACCTATGAACTAGAACTCCCACACAACAGTAAGGTTTTTCCAGTCTTTCATGTAAGTCAGTTACGAAAAGCCTTAACCAGATCAGGCAATCTGGTAGGGGACAGTGTTCTAGTTCTCCCATTGGATCCTCAACAACCTCCACATGAACCAGAGGAGATTCTTGATAGTAGAGAGACGCAGACTCGTCATACTCTATACCGAGAATATCTGGTATAAGTGGAATGATCAGCCTGTTGAGAATGCCACTTGGGAAAGAGGCAGCGTCCTTCGCAAGATTTTTCCAGACTTTGTCTTAGAGGAGCAAGACGGTTCTTAAGGGGGAGGGAGTGTTACGAGCTCGTAACCAGTGCCGAACCCTAGAGAACACAGATAGGTCAGATACCATAGTCAGGGTCGTGTCCAGCGTACATGACCAACAGGGCAAGACAGTGTGAGTAGTGTGCCCAGCACGGTCCATAGCTATGGCGGGCCTAACACAGCCTAGGGACCCTGTCAGCAGGATAGGGCCCCCAGTTGGGTCCCGACGTGCAGTCGGCCAAGTCAGTGTCACGTGGCCGACACTTGGCAGTAGCATGCTACCAGTCCTCACACTGGGCTAGGAGGGGCTTACTCTATATGAGGGAGTAGGCAAGGTTGGGTGGATCAGTTATTGTTTGCCCTACTGTGGTGTTAGGAGCTATTACACTTGGTCAGAAGCATCCTTGTGATCAAGGTGCTATCTAGCCTCGACTTCCTCTCGAATCTCGACAATTGCCTTTTCGAGGATCATGGTAAGATCTTTTGCTAGCAGGGTTCTGGTTGTTTGGAAGGACCTTGGTAAGGCTCTCAACAGATAAGTGAGCTGCTTCTCCGCTGACACTACATTTTTTGCTCCAGAATTGTGTAGCGATAGGAAAAGATCCTTCATCTTCCTAACAAAAGAAGTGAGGTCTTTGCCATCCCACTGCAGGTTCGTCAGCTGATCTTCAAGCATCATTATCTGACCGCGTGATTTCGTTTGAAATCTTGTGAGTAGTGTATCCCACATCTCTTTTGCCTTGGAGAGTGTTGCCAGGTCAAGCGTGAGGCTATCTTCGATGGATGATGATAGCAAGGCTACTGCCTTGTCATTTTTCTCCCTCCATTCGCGTAGCTCCTTGCCTATCGTCGTAGGCATCTCTTCGGTGCCATCTACCCAGGGGAATAATCCTTCACCCTTTAGTATCAGCAAGGTCTTGATTTAATATGAGGAAGGATAGATCTCTTCACTGATAATGCAATGACGGAATGTGCTTGTGCATCTCGTCGGTCCTACTTCTTTAACTCATCGAAAAACACCTCCGTAGATGATGTAGTTGTTGTTCTAGATGGTGTAATAGGTGCCAAGGTAGGCGGCTCTCTTCGTCACCATTAACTACTGCCGACAAACCTTTAGCAATTAGAAGGTTCTTTATCATGTAGCACCACAAGGAACAGTTTGTGCCATCCAGCCTATCTTCATTAAATAAAGAACCAATAGACTCTGATTCTTTAGCCATAACATAAAAATCAGCTTGTAGTAGATAGGAAATAGACTTTCCAAGACAAAATCTACTCAAAGGCAGCAACCTCAAAGCTGAAATCATGAGCACAATAATTTGCAATACTCCACATGCAATTTGCTCAACAAGTAATGAAATAGGTGGCTGATTTCTGCACAAAAAACAGAATGCTCACAAATAGGTAGACTTCAAATGAAGCCAAAACCAAAACCAGAAATTTGTGGCTAAAAAGAGTGCACACTATGTGCATATAGAGCTGATGGTAGCGCCCTACTTCAAGCTCACCAACAGAGAAATTTCAGCAAGAAATGTGTCCAAAACACATGTATCTTCATTTGTAGATGGGCGCCTCCTACAAAGAAGTAAATCTGAAATTTTCAGGATGTAATTGAGTCAAAGTCACATGCAATTGGTTTGAGCATGGGCGCCCTACTGCTAGCTCTCAAATAGGTGAAGGTGCCTTGCAATTTCCTGCAAAAAAGTTATAAGAAGATGAACAAATTCTTCTCCTGCAAAAATCAGCAGCTTGATGATTTTCTGCTACCAAAAGGGGAAGAAGATAGCTTCCTATTGGGCGCCCTCCTGCAAGCAATTTGATCACCGAAAGGCTCCGATACCATGTAGGAAGTAGAAGCCTAAGGATTTAGAATCTTAACTATTCAATCACACAAAGCATTCTCAAAAGGAAGAGAGAGATGGCTAGAAACCCTCTTGTAGAAACTCGTGGACAGCCAAGGAGAATAGTCACTATTGCTTACAAAAGTATCTCATACAAATGGGATGCACACATATACATAGTCCAAGACGACTATCTAACTTCATGACTATTGGCTATCCAACTACTTGACTATTGACTATCCAACTTTCTATAAGTTACATAAAAAGAATAAGTCAAGTTGGGGTACATAATGTCACAATTAGGCCTAGTGGACCCACGAGTCCCTACCAAGTTAAGTTCATACTAACTTAGCTAACCCTAAGTTTAGTAGGCCTAATAGAGATAAATAAACCATGGTTACACAACTCTTGACCTTTTAGGTCAAAGTAACCTATGGTAATGTAAGCAATTCCATTTACGTTCCAACATATTTTTCCCCTTTGGCTAAGCACTAATGTTGTAAGTTGTACATTACTCATGGGGCACGTTATTAATCAAATACATGGGACCCCCTATTGGTATCTTAAATAAATTAGTGTAGGTGGCCTACTTGGCCAAGTAGCTCACTCATATGGTTGACACCTAGACTTTTCATGCATGTACTTGAAGTGCTTGCCTCACAAGGGACTTGGAGGACCCACCCTCCTCTCTCTCTCTAGCAATTTATTTTCTCTTCTAACTTTTGTTGTGATGTGCTTATGCAATTCTCCTTGTATTTGATGTTTTCTATAGCTAAGTTTCTCAAGGTTAAGATGCTCCATAGCTAGGTCTTGCAATTCAACATGGTATCAAAGCAGGTTGTCTCTAGCCTGTGAGTCAGAGTGAGAAACTTCAGTGCTTAGATTCTCGAGTAGAGTCTCATCTTCCACAAGCACCTCAATCTTGTAGGGGGCTGCTTTTGTTCTACATGAGTCAGATCAGGTTGAATCTTGTACTGTTGGAGAGCTGTTGGCAAGGAGAGTGGGATGATCCAAAACTTTCTAATTTTGGCTGAGTTTTGGGAAGACTTTTTGGAGGAGCTTACAGAAAAGTAGGGGAAGAAAGGGGAGGAACTCAAAGCAAAACTTGGAGCAGCAAGTGTCCAAGTTGCAGGTTGGAGAGGAGACAAGCACCAATTTCTCATCTACACCCAAGAGGAAGTGTAATTGCAACTATTGTGGCAAGTATGGGCATTTTGCTTTTGAATGTCGAAAGAAGCAAAGTGATCAAAAGAAGAGCAAAAATCAGTAGGGTCACTTTGTTGGTAAAGTTGTAGAAGAAGAGCAATCCGGTGTGCTTGATCTATTCACCGCAGCCCTATCATCTAAATCCATGTTTGGTGGATGGTAAATTGATTCTGGAGCCTTGAAGCACATGACACCTCATACTACTCCTAGAAGTTCTCAAATTTATCTTTACTAAGTCCCTTAGTAAAAATATCTGCCACTTGATCATCTGTACTATAGTAGATAAGCTCAACTTCTTAATTTTGAAGTTTATCCTTTCTCCTTAACCAAATTGCCTCACATGTTGCACTTTTTGTCACTCGACAGTTTGCTTCTATAGAAGATAAAGCTATAGTGGGTTGCTTCTTTGAACTCCAAGATATAGCGCTTGTTCCAAGGTAAAAAACATAACCTATAGCAGACCTTCGATTTTTTGCATCTCCAGCCCTTGAAGTTTGCAACTAAATATCCTTGAAGTCTAAAAAACTCTTGTTTCCCATAGTAGATTTCAAAAGGTAGAGTTCCTTTGATATACCTGAGCATCTGCTTTGGAGGTTTTTAATGAATTTCCTTTGGATTAGTCATAAACCGATTATCCATACTCACACCATATTCATTATCTGGTCGAGTTTGATAGATCAAACTTCTCACAAATTGTCTCAATAACGTCTCATCCACATAATGATCTTCCTCGGAATTTGTAAGTTTGCAACTATAATCATAAGGAGTTGATATTGACTTGCATTATGACATTCTAAACTTTTCCAAAAGTTCAGCATACTTTAGATTGAGAAATAAATATTCTGTTTTTTATTCTCAAACCTCAATCCCAAAAAAGTACTGTAATGTACCAAGATCTTTCATGTCGAATCTTGATGAGAGATCTTCCTTTATTTTTAGTATCAAACCCTGGTTAGAACCTGTAATGACAAGATCATCAACATACATCACCACATAACAATATGATCATCTTTGACCAAAACATATAGTGTAGGCTCAGAACTACTCCTATGAAAGCCAAGCTGCTCAAAGTATGAATCAATCGTTGTGCACCATGCCTCGGGTGCTTACTTAAGACCATGTGATGCTTTGTCTAACTTGCAAACTAAGACCAATTCTTTGAAATGACGTGAAGGCCAAAGTGGGCATGGAGGACCCAACAATGTTGATGTGTCATGGCAAGCCTCAATAACTTTCAAGGACTAGTTACGGAGTGAACTTTGCTAGCTGGATTAGTTTGTTATTTGAACTGGAAGTAGCTGAATATGTATGTTTGGGACTTGTGGGAGAGATCATTGTTTGGGTCCTTTTTGTATTTGGATCTCTTCCCTTCTCCTCTCCTTGAGCCTTTTTGGCGATCTCCTTGGTTTGTGTGCCCGCTATAGCACAATAGCATTGCCAAAGTCAACGAGAGTAATCACCCTATTGGTTTTCAACATTCGGTTTCTACAATGTACTTTTCATATTCTTTAATGATTTGCTTTCTGTAGTTTGTAGAATTGTTCATTGGATGATCCTATTCTTTACTCCATTTGTAGATAACTGTACTGTGAATTGTTGTTACATGACAAATAACTCAGCCTCTGATATGCCTCAAACCTCAGTGACGTAATATGAATAGGGAGAAATTTGTTGAGATCATTATCTTACCTTTATCATCTAGTGTCCCTTTCCTTTTGTATCGACTTATTATGGAAATAGGGCTTCATAGAATTAGTTATTTATGCCATTTTACTTTACAACATGCATCAACATAGAGTAAAGGCATTCATTTGATTATTAGCTCAAATTTTCAAACGTTTACTTTCATTAAGTAATCAATATAATCTGGCAAGTTGAGAAATTATCAGAGGGAAATTGCTCGGAAATTTCAGTCCTGCAGAACAACTCCGGTCATGGAACAAACATGAACTAGTTTTTGAAACTTGATTATATACAAGTGCTTTACAGATTGAAACTTTATACTAATGCTTTAATTCTGATAGCTCAAGGCCATTGCTTAACTGTTTTTATTTATATTTTTAACCTCTTAGCCAGCAGGATAGCATTCCTTGATCATATTTTTTACGGAATCTTGTGGAACTGGTATATAGTAGATACAAGCATAGCCTGTGTCTATCTTTCTATACCATAAAAGTGAGAAATGCATTGAAAGCGCTGTTGCCCTGATGTTTTGGTGGAGGTAATTCCTGCTGATATATTATATCCTTGCTTGGTGTTAATTTTTCAGACTCAGAAACTTGAGAACTTTCCTTTGAAGGCTTTCAAATTCCTCGTCAAAGTCAGGTAATCTCAGGATTTTGTACATAGAGACATCAATATTTGCCTTTAAAATAAGCCGATTTTAGTTAAAGTTTCATAAGGTCTGTTTGTTGCTATTCACACTTACATCTTCCATGACTCACATCATTTTTGGCATGATAAAGCAGATCTAGAAGGACTCTTTAGGTAAAGTACCAAGTAGCTTACATTTATTACTTTCCTTTAGACTTGACAGTGACAAGAAACAAATTTTTTATTATCATCGGAAAAAGCTTACTCAGGGCTGGTCAGTTTGTAGCGTATGCTCTCATTATCATGAAAAGGGGGTGTTCACCTACAGATAATTGGGAGTAGACAAAAAGTGATGATTTTGAGGAAATTCTTTTTCATTGGCATTGGTGTTGGTTTTTATAAGCAAAACTGAGCGAGAGCGCATACCGAGCACGTATGGAGGAGCAGCAGCAGCGACTGGGCCCGGGTACAGATTGGTGGGCAGTTAGGTTCTATTGGCACAAGATCAGGGGTAGCGGGGCGGGGCGGGGCGGGGCGGGGCCATCACGGCCTAGTTCATCAGCAGCAGGCCCATCACGTCCTTCATCAACAACAGCAGCATGGCCATCATGGCCTAGTGCATTAGCAGCAGCAGCAGCAGGGCATTACAGTCTAGTCCCTCAAGAGCAGGGCCATTCCTCACTTCTTCGGCAGAGGCAGGCCCATCACGGCCACCATCAGCCACAACAGCAGGTCCATCATCTACTTCCATCAGGGGAGTCACTCAGTTGGGGGAGGCCCTACTGAGGGTAGTGGCCTAGTAGTAGAGGGGACAGTTCCTATGGCAGCTATGGGAGGTGCTGCGGAGAGAGCACAGAGTGGAGCACACACAAAACCCTAGAGTCAGGCCCCGACCACATGCAGCTACACAAGACAAGGGCAGGCAGATATCGATAGACCACAGTGCCTGCAGGGTGGTAGCGGACACACCATGAGGCAGCGAGTAGACTTACATGCTAGTTACTTTTATAGTGGCATCTTTGCATTTTCCTTGGCCGACACCACTATCTTCCGTGACATTTTGCAGCTTGTGATGCCACTTGAAGACCCCCCACACGCTAGGCTCTTCGTACTCGCCATTTGCATCGCGAGAGAGCTCAGCCCCATACGACATGCTTGGGCCACATATGGTTGCTCTATTCTATCAGATGGGTGGACTAATATTAGGTGCAAGCCTACTATCAACATCTTGGTTTCATGTCCGTTGCTGGGCAATATTTTTTAGGGGTGTGGATGCCTCTCGAGATGGCGCTGTTGAGTTGGGAGAAAACATCTATGACGTGCAACAGTCATTGAGGTGAGGGCACAACATGTGGTGCAGGTGTCATGGACAATGCCAGCAACACTGTGGCTTTTTGAGAGGGACTACCCTGCTATTGTATGGACTCCTTGTGCAGCACACTGCATCGATCTTTTGATGCATGACATAGGAGGCCTTCCCGGGGTTTCCACTATCACATCCAGTGCCATCTTCTTGGTCACATTTGTAACCAGGAAGAAGAGGACCCTCGCCATGTTCAAGACATATAGCTCGCTGGATCTGAAGAAGCCAGCACCCACACGATTTGCCTACCACTTCATCGTGCTGGAGTGGTTGCTTCGAGTTCGACCTGCATTGTGCCAGATGGCAGCCACCCCTAAGTTCACATAGTGGCATTTTAGCTGTGAGCTGACTGAACTTAGGTTTCAGAGGATTGTTTTTGGAGATGGTTTTTGGCTACAAGTTGAGCAGTTGGTTGAGGTTCTATAGCTAGTGTACCATGTGCTGAGGTTGGTGGATCGAGAGGGTTCTACACTCGGCCTCTTTTACGAGTTTATGGACAAGATCGGGGAGACCCTTCAGTGACCGTTTTTTGATGAGCACAGGTACACGTTTTTTGTAATATGTTTGGTGCATTTGTTTTGTAAAAGCTTTTAGCATTGTTAAATTGTTTTTTCTACAATGCAATGATTACTTTTCTGGTTTCTGTAGGATGTTAACTATTCGAGAGACGTGGCTTGACAGTTGGAATTTCTTCCACAAGCCCATACATGCAGTTGCTCATTTGCTTCACCCTATGTTGGCTACTGGAGCCATACGCAACTTGTGGACGACTGGAGGGACATACACACATAATGTGTGTCTAGGTCACTCGTTTAATTGTCAATGGTTTGCTTGTGATTTTTGACCACTCGTTCATTTCGAGAATCCGACAATGTCCCGTCTTATTGCAGGTCATGGCCTCTTGTTGCGCGGATCGAGAGACAAATGCTAGATTTTGAGCACAAACAGGGATGTTTCATTGGATCTCACGGTGAGTATGACTTTTCTTTGCCAAAGCCACTCACATGGTGGGGTGCGGTGGGCAAACAAATCCGCCCCTGATATTATTGCTCTTGCCACTCGCATCCTTGCTCAGGATTGTTCCGCCTCGGCTTGTGAGCGGAATTGGAGCACTTGGTCTCTTATGCAGACAAAGAGACACAACGGGCTCAACGTTCCCTAGCTGAACAGGTGGTTTATTGCACCACCAACTTGAGGCTAGTCAGGCACATACAAAGAGATGGTACACCTAGGTAGAAGAGTGCCTTAGATCCATGGATACTGCAGTAAGCCATGCACACACAAAGGACCACTAGATCCATGGCCAAGGCCGATGCAGAGGGTGCAGTAGAGGAGGGTGGGGATGAGGCTAAGGGGGGTTTGGATGATGATGAGGATGGGGAGGATCAGGCCTTGGATGATGAGATGGAGATGGACATTGGAGATGATGTGGGGTGGGTGGATCTTGATGCTGAGACACAGGTCGAGCCTGCATCACCTATACGTAGAGAGGGGGGGGGTAGGCGTAGGGTACGCTTGATGGATTTACATGTTGAGCCAAAGGCAGCAGCATCACAGGCAGAGGGAGCAGTGGCCCGGCGAGGCCCTGGTAGACCTAGAGGCAAAGGCAGAGGTTCAGGGACACAATCGCACATACCTGATGAGGATTTCTTGTCTTCCTCCTAGTCTACCACTGATAGCGATGAGGAGGAATCCCCATTTGATCATGATGCCTTTGAGTCATAGAGATTCATCAGTCTACAAGTCTATTGTCCATTTTCCATCTATTAAAGTCATGTACATGGCCATTAGCTGACTCATTGTATATATCAGAGCTTTATCGTTTATGACATCAAACATCTTGATCATTCTCATGAGGCATGTGTGGAATGTGGATCAGTCGCCATGTTTTTGTATCATATATAATTAGCACTATAGTATGCATATAATGCTTGTTCTCTTTCAACCATGAGGGTAATAAATTATCATCAAATTTTTTGTTATTCTTATAACTTTGATTGTTACCCAAATCTTCCATTTTTGTGTGCTGCGTGGAAATTTCAGAAAGTTCCTAAAAGGCCTCGGTTTATTGTAGCAGCCTGTAAAACTTACGCTAACTCACCTTTTTAAGTGGCTAAGTAAACTCCTTCAAAGCCTTAAACTTACTCAAGGATGCAGATATGTTCCTATGAATTGTAGCTGGATTTAAAACGATTCTGTTGGTATAATAGAAGTGATAAAGTTTTTCAACTTTTCTCGTACTTTAGAAGACAAAACCCAACCTATGACTTCACGACACTATACACTAAAATTGACTTGGAAGATTTGAAGTTTCATGTTAATAAGCTAATTCGAGATGCTTTTAGCAATAAGCTAAAGAACACACGATGCAAAATACCTCCTCCATCTCTTGCCAAACTTCTTTTGGGCAATTCTAGTTTCTAGGTTTCTACGTTCTTTAATCTTCTATTCTTCTCGCTGATTGTCATTTGCTTTTTAGTCAACACTGGGTTTACCCAAGAGAATCCTGATTCTTTCGAAACCCAGTTAGCAACTTATGCTTGGCCAAATTTTCTTTGTTTATTGAATTCTATATTATTGTTTCGATTTAGATCGTTTGACTTTTTGGGTTCCACGTATATTGTTTCTAAGCTTTAACCACATGACATCACTGACTGTTCAATTAAATTTGTGAAATTGGATATATTCTAATTTTGCAAATAGATACATCTGCCTGAATTTTCTTTTCTTGCAAGAGTAGGGCCCCTATAGTCAGTTCGGGCCCAAGGAAGATTCTTGGAAAGTTGCACATAAATCTTCCACAACTCATGACATCATCATCATGCACCACCATCACAACCGCTTTCATATACATGTCTCGGAATGCCCTTACAGATTTTTACCTATTATATAGTCTGTTTCATGGTCGTTCTTGCAGGTGGGCTCCTTAGTAGTTTCTCTTTGACTGGTTAGTCATGATTTCCACTTTATGCTTTAGTTATGTTGCATTTTTATAAGCTTTTACAATTTTTTATCAAAGATATTTTCATGCTCCTGAGATGTACTTGAGATGTACTTCTAGTCTTATATACCTTTTGGTACCCAAAAAGATATTACCTCAGGACTATCTCGTGGGCTTCGGTTTCTACTGGGCCAGTTCCGAGTTTCTTCATACTAGTTGGCGATTGAGACTGGACGCTTTCAAAGGTACCCCGTTAGAGGAGCGGCTTTGCCAATTGTGCTCATTATCTATGGTCGAGTCCGAGGAGCATTTCCTATTTATATGTCCAGTTTACTATGAGATTAGAGGGAGATATCACTGCCTTTTTCGTCAGTCACTAGTTGCACTGCGGTCCCTTATCTCATACAAGGACCCCCGTTGTGTGGCACTGATGATATGTGAGATGTCCCTCCTGCGACAAGACCTATGTCAGACAGCTTTGCATACTTATCCAGCCACCCAGTCTCAGATTACATCCTTCTTCTATTGAAGAAGATCGTGTTCTGATACAGACATGAATGACAACGATTGCGACGACAAAACCAGACCTAGGACGCAGAGACGACACACCACCCAGCCTCAGTCGACCACGAGAGCTACACGTCCCATTATGAGGGGCCCTACTTCCCAACGTACACCAGAGACAACATCCAACCACCCATGCAGCAGCTATTCCTATCACATCATTTTTCACAATCCGCATTTGACCTAGGTCTTTCAGACCTTCGTATTGCGGCTATAGTACTCATGCTAGTCATTTACATTCAGAGCACATTAGTTTCTCTATATGTACTTTTTATTTCGTATTACTTGGAGTTGTTACACATGCTCCCTCTGTTACCACACTTCACATGCATCTTTTAGTCTTTTTGTGCATGTCCATTTTCAACGATGCTAAGGATAATAAACTGTATGCTTTTATTTAGTCACCGTTTCTTTTCTATACAGGGAACTACCAAGCCTTCTGACTGAGCTTTCGAAGAACTTCAACACTAAAAATTTTCTCTCTCTGTTCCTGGACACACTCACGGAACATAGGTTGGTCTCAAGATTTCCAATTTTCATCCTTTTCAGCTTCTGCCTTTCTCATTTTCCGCTTTTTTGTGTTATGGAGACTTGGCTTTATTAACAGTATTCTTATTATCCCTGCAGTGTGATTCATCAACACTATGAACAAGTATTTGCTAATATAATCAGAATTGTTCCTATGGAGAGCCACGTGGAGTTGATTCTTTCTCGACTCATGAGGCTTGCATTAAGGAAGGAAGCAGAGGAGTTGGATTGGACGAAAGCAATCAAAATTGGGAATGAATCAAGTAAGTCTTGGGCAAGTTTTTCTGTATGAACACATTTTGACCAGAATGTTGGTTGATTGTGATTGATAATTTCCTTTATCAGTTAAGTCTTTGGGGGGGTGGGGTGGGGGGGGAATATTCCGTTTACTATAAGATGTTCAGGCCTATGTGCCTGGAACCTGGAAATGTCAGCCTTTTATAAGTTCCGCTTTTGGATTTCCAAGGTTTTGCATGCTGTTGCTTGTAACATCTAGATACGGTAGACCAGTTCAGAACTTGCCCAACCAGTAGAACGAACAAGCTTTTCTTTCAATAGATTCATTACTGTTAGATATGACTTCTCTTTCTTTCTTAGAAATATTCTTTGATCCTTTTGATTTGAGATCTTCCCCCACTATCTTTGAAGGGTGAGCATAGGCAAAGCTGTATGAACGAGCTGGGGTATGTGCCACAAAGAGCATTTTGACGGTGTTATCTGCTAAGTACCCCTGAGTGAAGTAGTCACTCTCTAGGAATGATCAACTTGGACATTATTTTGGCTCACAAGTGACAAGGTTAGGACTGCTGCAAAGTAGATTATTGTGCAGGTGATAATAGTGGATGCAGCTTCTATACCCGGGAGCCCCGAGCTCCTATTGTGAAAGGAGGTCGAAATATCTCGGTTTGCCATCGATAAACACAACCCTTTGTCCTTTTTCTTTTGCTTCGTGGATAATCTATTTTCTTGCCAACCATTGAGATCATCCATATAAATGAAGGTGCCTTTAAGCTTTGCCCGAAGCCGAAGGGTTGCATTGCGTTGTTGAAGAGAACATGGTCATCAAATTTACTACGCCATGCAGTATCGAAACCATCAGCAACATGAAATAACTTGAAAACGAGTATGAGAGAGAGAGAGAGAGAGAGAGAGAGAGAGAGAGAGAGAGAGAGCTTTATTAACATCTTTTCCATGCCAATAGGCATATAAGACAAAAAGTACATATCAAGTGTGTGGTGCAAATAGGAGTGTGTGAAATGTCTCCGATAACAATAAAGAAATCATAAATGAAGTGTAGCTACTAAAAAACACCATCAAGTAGCTAAAAATGATGGGGGTGTTGGTAAATATGTATATGCTCGTAATAGAGTCATAAAGAATCATAAAGCTCCATCAATCAACTCTTGCTGCCACTGAAGAAAGATGTAATGGGGACTATAGCTGGAGGTAAGGTGTGCTGATGACGTCATCCTCGTCTAGGAGGTTGTTAGCATAGTGTGTGTCTCCTTATATCAATGATCCTACGAGCAATAGGAATCTGGGTGATACGCCGTCTCACGTTTGTGTCGGGAGTCATCATTAGTCTCACTATCCTCTGACTCTGGATCATGCCATGATCTCCTACGAGAAAAGGAGGTGATCTGGAGCTGTGTGTCAAGGTGACTAGACTGGACTGGACTGGACTAGACTGTCAAGGTGACTAGACTAGACTGGATTGGCTGATGTGGATCCTGTCACAGAATTAACATCTCTCTGATCATGAGTGCCACACAACGTGGATCCTTATATGCTATGGTCGATCGTAGAGTGATGGGTGCATCTCAAAAAAGACAATGATATCTTCCTCTGATCTCATAGTATGTTGGACATCTAAATAAGAAGTGCTCCTCGGACTCTACCTCGGATAATGAGCACATCGGGCAAATCCGCTCCTCTCGTGGTGTACTGTGAAAGCGTCCAGTCTCAATCATAAGCTGGTGTGATGAGACTCAGAGCTGACCCAATATAAACCTTTGACCATGAGATAATCTTGAATCCAAATAACGTGGTAGAACTTGAAACCCTACTGTATCCAACTCCAAGAAGTGAGTTCGATTAAAGTCGGGTTTGACTCCAAGGTGGCCCTACTACACTCGACTCAGGTATGCTCGTAAACATTTGATGTAGTCATGGGTATCTGATGGAAGGTCCGTGATAGAAATGCCAAATGTGTCAAGTAAACAGGAGGCTTGAGAAAACCATGATAATTGGAAGCCCTGACTGTGAAGATGCTGAGATGAGATAAGCACTGCCTGTGTATACCTTTGCTCATCCAATGGGAATAACCTGACTTTCTGAATATAGCTGATAAGTCGAAAAATGGCATCAAGCTGAATGGGTGGAACTACAAACTCAGCTAAAATGATTTGATGTGGAATGGACAGCTTAGCCCGTATCATATGTGATAGCATAAGGATCTGCATGTGAGATACTGGCCCAATCAGATGAGGAGAGACCTGTACACCTTGCCTGTGCTGCATATAATGTGGTAGGGGAAACAAGAGTATCAAAAAGCCGACACTTACTCAGGGCATCCCGAATAAATCTTCGAAAACAGAACCTCTCTAGTTGTACCAGGGAAGCATGTCCTTTCCCAACTCTAGCTGTAGCAGCCAGTCTCATAGCAAATACGGGACCAGTGAAAAGGACACCTAAGTAAGTGTAAGATGATACAACCTCCAGTGGCTGTCCGTCAAAGATAAGCTCCTGTCGATGCTTGAAAGCCCTAGATGTATTGAAGACCATAACCTTGGTCTTCGCAATATTAACCCCCAAACCCCATCTGGTACAAAAAGCATGAAGACTGTCTAACTGTCTCTGTAAGCCCTCTCTAGTCGGAGAAACTAGAGCCACATCATCTGCATAAAGAAGGATGGCAATCAGAATGTTACCAAGCCTGCAACCTGTATCACCGCACTGCTCAATGACTCTCAATCAGCTTGTGTTTCCAATGGGCTATCATGGGGAAAGTGTCTTAGTAAGGAAATGAGGGCCTCCTG
Organism: Diphasiastrum complanatum; assembly: GCA_029204225.1. Taxonomy (NCBI): domain Eukaryota; kingdom Viridiplantae; phylum Streptophyta; class Lycopodiopsida; order Lycopodiales; family Lycopodiaceae; genus Diphasiastrum; species Diphasiastrum complanatum. The sequence continues at coordinate 65,813,354 of CM055100.1, forward strand.
GTATTTCTGGATATATGTGTGAGTGAAACTATATCTGGGTGCACGGTCAATGAAGGAATGCGCGGGAGATGCTAAGGGTAATATAGAACCCAAATGGAAAGACATGAAAGAGTGGTCGGAGAGAGTAGTGGGAGAATTTGGAAGTCTGATATCAGTAGGATAAGCCCATGAGGTAGTCGTTGACACTATGTCCGCCCTTGTGGGGATGGCACGTGTAGCTGCTCGAATTATGCCAACAAGCTAGGCCATTATAAATGGCTAACTCACGGGCTTCGCCAAGTTGCAACAAGTACTCTCCATATGCAGTGATAGGTCCATGTGAATTAGCTGAAATCTTAGTAACTCCCATATCATCACGATCAATGGCTCGTATACGTAACTGATCAACAACATCATGAAAGTTGACCTATAGCGTAGCAGTCTTGGCATTAAAGTCGCCAATGAGAAGAACATGCCCTCGATCAACAAATCTGATAATATTTGCAGAAAGATCAGCGTATGGAGAACCAATGCCCTCCACAAATGAAGAGGAATCTGGGGGGAAGTAGCAAGCTGCAATAAAGAGATCCTTGTCCAAGCTAATATTGCGCCCTGAGAGGTGAACCCAAATATAACGTGCATGTTCATCATGCATGATGAACTCTATAGCTGGATGTAATGTCTCCCTGTATAAGCATGCCACACCATCTAAACCTTTGCCACTCATTGCTCACATCTCTGATCGATATACTGAGTCCCTTCTATATCCTGGAAATGTAGGCAGTCCTCTAATCTGGCTCTCATGTGTCTCGATAAAGAATAGAATGTCTCTCCCTGTAATGAAATCAACAAGGTCTCTAGCAGTGGAAGACGAGTGTATACCATTACAACTTGTAGGTGAGATCGTCATCCATGAAAATTCGTGTTAGGTAGTGAAGGTGGATGAGTGGGCGGAAGGTGGCTGATAGTGAAAGAGAGAAAGGAGTGATCAGGAAGGGTGGTAGAGAGAGAGAGAGAGAGAGAGAGAGAGACAGAGAAGCTTTATTAACGTCTTTTCCATGCCAAAAGGCATATAAGACGAACAAGTACACCAGAAAAAGTGAACCAAGACGGAGCAATGCCGTCAAACAACATAACTAAAACCAAACTAACTAAGAAGAGGATAATGTCTAGGATTCTATGGTACGAAGACCATTTATAGACTCAACTGGCATCTCTTCAGTACTGTAACTCTCTCACTAAATCTGAACAATCTCAGATATCTCATTAATAGCAGCAGGTTTAATATCTACAAAACAAATGATACCATCCCTATAGATCAGCCGCTTTCCATTGGTTAGAGCCTCCTGTTTTACCTTTTTCTGTTCTTGAACCTGAATGAAAGTAAGGTCTTCATCCAAGTATATCGTAGTGCCCTGCAGTGTAGATCTCTTTCCTAGCACTTCATGACGACCTGTTGCAGATGCAAAGCCTATGACAAGAGTACCTGGGTCTTTCTTAGTTCGCCATGCCGTATCCATATCATTGTGGTGGTGCTGAAGATTCTCTTCAAGAAACTTTTTAGCTTCACCAACAGCATCATGGGAGTTCGTAATACCTCTGACTCGGACATTAAGAGCCTTTTGCTCTCGCAAACGGCTCTCTATGAACGTAGCTGAGATATATGAAGGTGGAGGTGGCAGAACAACAATATTAGGACCTTTAAGCACATCTGCCCAGGATCGGACAGCGGTATGATGCTGTTCCACTTGACTTTCAAGCTGTTGGATCTTAGCTGAAGTAGTCGAATGAGAGGAAGCTTCGATTTTGATAGCCGTAACTTCTTTCTTGCGATCATCGATAGGCGAATCTAGTTTTTGAAGATGAGATTGCACAAATTGGATCATAGCTTCAAGAGAAAGAAGTTTTTTTTGATGGTCGTTGAGATATTCATATGAATGTAACTGATCTACACGAATGACAGAGATCATAAAGGCTGGAGGCACAGGTGATTCCTCTTCTGGGGTATTCGGGGTCAGAGGGTCGGCTATAATGGATTCACTATTAGCAAGAAGAGGATCAGATGGAGAGATAGGGATTGCAACTGGAATAGAAGGTGAAGGTGAAGGTGGATCGAAGGTAGATGCGATGGAAGATTCAGATGTGATGCCACCTGAGGCAGGTACGATGGCAGGAGCAGGAGCAGGCACAAAAGGCAGACCTGCGATGGAGGCAGATTTCGGGCCAGCAAGGCGAGACTCAAGAATGGAGGCGGAGGCTTCAGGACCTGCGATGGAGGAGGCAGAGGCTTCAGGACCTGCAATGGAGGATGCAGGGCACGGTTCAGGGCCAGCAGGGTGCGGTGGAGGATGGGGGGAGTTATCTCCCCCCCGCTTACGTGGAGTTATGCTGAAGATGGAGCGCTGGCAATAAAGCACCCAGCTAGGCAGCCATCGCGGCTAGACAGCCATCACGAGAGAGAGAGAGAGAGAGAGAGAGAGAGAGAGAGAGAGAGAGAGAGAGAGAGAGAAAGCTTTATTAATGTCTTTTCCATGCCAAAAGGCATATAAGACCAAATGGAGTACATGTCAAGTATGTGAAAACCGTGGGAGTGTATATAAACGTCTCCAAGAAAAAACTATGCATAAAAGAGAAATGAACAACATAACTATAAATTACAAATTGCCAATTGTCCATATAGCTGCCAGGAGTAGAGTAATATCATGTAGTGCTACTGCTGAAGAAAGATGTGATACGAGCTGCAACATGAGGTAACATGGATCGTCGCTGACGTCGTCTAGGAGGGTGAAAACTGTGCGCGCTCGTAACATGGCGTGAAGTGCGAACTGCAGCATGACTATGAGTGATACACTGTCTCTGACATCGGTGAGGTGGTGTGTCATCGTCATCGTATTCAGACCGTGTCCGTCTCCTGGTGAAGAAGGATGTAATCTGAGCCTGAGAGCTAGGATGTGGCTGGTTAGCTGACTGGTACATATCCTGGCGCAGCAAGACCATCTCTCGTAGCATAAGTGCGACACAACGAGAGTCCTCATAATTAATCAGTGCTCTGAGTGTAGTAGGCATGTCACGGAATAGACAGTGATATCTCCCTCTAATCTCATAATATATGGGGCATCTGAAGATGAAATGCTCCTCGGACTCTATCTCATGAAGGGGACATAGCAGGCATAGTCTCTCTTTTCGTGGTGTACCCTGGAATCTACCTGTCTCAATAGCCAGCTGATGGGAGGAGACTCTAAACTGTCGTACGGTCGAGATATGCTCTGTATAAAAAACATCTAATATACTGGTGTGTACCCAAAGGGAGATCAGTGATAGTGATACCAAATACTTCCATGAGAGTGTGATGCCTGAGAGAACCATGATAGCCTGTATCCCTGAGTCTGGAGGTGATGAGAGGACATGAGTGCAATCTGCGTATACCGCCTCTCTGTATCAGGAAGTGCCTGAGCTCTCCGGATGTACGTGATGAGCTGGAAGGCTGCCTCAATCTGAATAAGGGGGGTGGCAAACTATGCAAGGATGATCTCATGTGGAACCAAGGGCTTCGCTCGAATCATGCGAGCTAACATGGTAGTCTATAGGCGTGAAATGCTGGACCAATGTGAGGATGATAGTCCTGTACACCATATCTCTTCCACATACAATGCTGAGGGGGTGACGATGGTGTCAAACAGTCTGCACTTACTCAGGGCATCTCGAATAGACTTACGGAAGCAGAGTCTCTCCAGCTGGACTAGGGAAGAGTGGCCCTTCCCAAGTCTAGAAGTAGCCGCCTATCTCATACTGAAGGTAGGACCAGAGAAGAGCACACCCTGGTAAGTGTACGAAGAGACCACCTCTAGGGGTTGTCCATCAAAGGTAAGCTCCTGGCGCTGCATGAAGGCCCGAGAGGTATTGAAGACCATAACTCTGGTCTTCGAGAGATTCACCCCTAGACCCCACTGAGTGCAAAAGGTGTGTAAACAGTCCAACTGTCTCTGTAATCCCTCTCTGGTATGGGAGACTAGTACCACATCATCCGCATAGAGGAGGATGGCAATCAGAATGTCCCCAAGCTGACAACCGTCCCCACCGCACTGAGAGATGACCTACTCTAGCTCGTCAATATATAATCCAAAGAGAATTGGTGAGAGAGAGCATCCCTGCTTAACCCCAATAGTGCTCCAGATCCGCTCAGATATGCCACTACCATGACGGAAGCAACCCAAAACCCTCTCATAGATGACAGCTAGGATAATATCTGTAGAGAAACCCAGGTCTCGAAGTCTCTGGATGAGTAAGGAGCGCGGGACATCAAAGGCTTTTCTGAAGTCCACAAAACAACAGTAAACCTTTTCTCTCCTGTGTCTAGTTTCCTCAATGAGGGCTCGAAGTGTGAATATGTGATCTGTAGTGGAATAATGTGCACGGAACCTTGCCTGACCCAAAGCATGTAATCTCCTGGACTCTGCCTCTGAGGTAACTGCATACTGGAGGATGGTGCCATATAGTTTCGCGAGAACGTGGCCAATCATAATAGTGCGGTAATTACCAGGTACCATGGGGTCACCATTTTTATGGATAGGATGTATGATGTTGGTGCACCAAGAGGATGGGAAGGCCTCAACAACGGCATGGTTAAGGAGAGTGGATAAGGTAGGGGCAAGAGTATCGGAGGCGTGAATCAATAGCTCAGATTCAAGGTCTTCAATGTCCCTGGTGCGGTGGGTTTTCAGCTTCTTGATTGCTGCCTGAACCAGGTCAGGGGTGAAAAAGGTGAAGTCTGAAGGTCGAGGAGAGATGGAGATGGGCGTATCAGTGGGTATAGTGTAAAGCTGGGTAGCATAGTCGGTCCAGGTATGTAGATCGTCCAGTAGAGGGGGTGGGGCACGAGGGATAAACTCACGCCAAAAGGCACCAGAGGAGCTGAGAAGGAGGTTCACAAGACGGTTACCTTTGGAGTCATCATAGGCACGTTTTTTGCGACGGAGTGTACGATTGTACAATTGCCGTGAGGAGCGGAGGAGATGGCGGGCGTGGAAACGAGCATGTGTGACAGAGTGGTGAAGGGATCGGCATTCCACGTCATACCATGGTGGATGGAAAGGTCGGGATGAATGTGGATGCATTGGTTTGTGTTTATGAGGTTTAGAGGGGAAAGCGAACGTAACAGCAGTGTGGAGACAGGTGGTGAGGAGGCGGCTTGTGACTCAAGCGGTTCACTGTGTGGAAAAGAGTGAAGTAAGGAGGCGAGGGATTCCTGGTAGAGTGGGATGGAGAGGGGGTGGAAGGTGTATTTGGGTGCACGGGGAAGAATGGATTGGTGTAGAGGTTGTAATGGTGGAAGGTGGCCAATAGCGAAGGATAAGGACGAATGATCAGAGAGGGTGGTTGTTACGAGCTCGTAACCAGTGCCGAACCCTAGGGAACTCAGATAGGTCAGATACCACAGTCAGGGTCGTGTCCAGCGTACATGACCAACAGGGCAAGACAGTGTGAGTAGTGTGCCCCAGCACGGTCCATAGCCATGGCAGGCCTAACACAGCCTAGGGACCCTGTCAGCAGGATAGGGCCCCCAGTTGGGTCCCGACGTGCAGTCGGCCACATCAGTGCCACGTGGCCGACACTTGGCAGTTGCATGCTACCAGTCCTCACATTGGGCTAGGAGGGGCTTACTCTATATCAGGGAGTAGGCAAGGTTGGGTGGATCAGTTAGTGTTTGCCCTACTGTGGTGTTAGGATCTATTACACTGGTATCAGAGCCATCTCCATCCTAGGGGAGCTAGTTTTCAGCAGTGGAGAAAGTAGCTAGATTGCTCAGAACTTCTTCAAGTTTTCAGAAATCTACAAAGCAGGGCCAGCGCTGGAAAATCAGTAGGATACTGAGAAAATCGTGGTGAAAACTTCTGTTTTCTACCTGGGATTTGAGGCAAAATAGAAGTGCAGGTCCAGCGCTGCCAGATTAGGCTTCAATCCTGATTTTCGAGTGAAATTTTAGCAAGTTCTCAACGTTTCCAGAGCAGAAAGGTTGGCATAGGTTCAGCGCTCCTAGAGCTGAGGAAAAATCAGAATTTGGAACACTTTTTGGGCCCCAAATTAGGAGAAATTGGGCTAGTTAGGTTGCTTCCTAGTCAGCGAGGGTAGGAACTTGTTTGTTCCGGATTTTTCTTGCATCCTTTCCAGATTTTACTCGACTTTTGGGAAGTTTCAGGGCTGCCACAGATCAGCGAGCAGGGTACCATCACAAATTCCAGGATTTGCAAGTGGATTTGGGCTTTGAATCTGGTTTTTTGGTACCAATACTGAAGCTGTCAGATCAGCGAGGAGGGATAGCAAAAAAATTTCAGATCTTGTGCCTCCTATTCGGATTTCTCACAATCACAGGTCTGAAAGCAGTTGAAGAAGAGCTGAAAGGGCTTTTCTTGATTCTCTCTGTGGAAGTACAGTCCTCAGAAACAGCTAAGTCATCTTTCCTTTACCTTGTACAGTTGTAAATTAATCTTTTGACTTTTTTTCATCAGAAGTTAAGGTAGCTCTCTTCCAGTTCCGAAGATGACCACTCCTCAGGGACCTGATCAACCCCCGGAGAGAGGCTTCGACGAACTTGAAACAAAAGCCGTGGCTTACAGAAAAGGGAAGGAACCCATGGAAGTAGAAGTATAGGAACAGTTCGCCGAAGAACTCGACGAACTGGTTACCAAGGAGCAGTTTCTCCAGTTGGTAACAGAAGTGGATGAACTGAAGTTGGCATTAGCCAATTTCAAGTCCAATGTGGACGACTCGTTCGCTGAACTCGAAAGCTTAATTTTGAGTTCCGCGAAAGGAAGCCTTCCCTCCACTTCTCAGTTATCCCCTTCTCCACTTCCATCAGTTTCGGGTGAGACTTTACGGTCTCACCCCAGTGTTTTTAAAGATTTAAAGCCTCCTACTTTTAATGGGGAAGAGAAGGATAGAAATGTAGATATTCTACAAACCTTCCTCAGCAAATGGAAGAACATTCATGCTCTTAAACAGACCCCTGACCATTTGCAAGTTGTCAGCTAATCGGAGACAAAGACCATCAGGTATTCTTATGTGACTTTTAGTTTATTCCTGAAGTTTATTCAGCAGAAAATCAATAAATTAGAAACTTTATTGTCTAAATTTAAAGATGTTTTTCCTGAAGATTTGCCACATGGTTTACCACCTAGCAGAGAAGTAGATCATGTAATAAACCTTGTACCAGGTACAACACCTGTTTCTAAACCTCCGTATCGGGTCAGCCGAACAGAGGATGAAGAAATAACTAGGCAGTTAACAGATTATCTTGGGAAAGGCCAAATTCAGACCAGTAGTTCACCATGGGCCTCACCAGTCCTATTGGTGAAAAAGAAAGAGGGGTCTATGCGTCTTTGCGTAGATTACAGAGCCCTCAATAAAGTCACAATAAAGAACAAATACCCTATGCCTCGGGCAGACGAGTAGGGTTTAAACAAGAAAAAGTTGAAGCAGCCAAAAACTTTTTAGAGGACCTAAACCAGATGATAGAACATGCTAAGCGTAGCATTGGGCAGTCCCAGGATCGAGCCAGGCATTATGCAGATCCTCACAGACGGGGTGTGCAGTTTTCCACTGGTGAGAAAGTCTACTTGAGAGTCCCAGTCGACTCTAAAACTCTCAAATCAGGAGTGTGTGCTAAGTTGTCTCCAAGGTATTGTGGTCCCTTTACCATCAGTAGGAGACTAGGCGAGGTTACCTATGAACTAGAACTCCCACATAGCAGTAAGGTTTTTCCAGTCTTTCATGTAAGTCAGTTACGAAAAGCCTTAACCAGATCAGACAATCTGGTAGGGGACAGTGTTCTAGTTCTCCCATTGGATTCTCAGCAAACTCCACATGAACCAGAGGAGATTCTTGATAGTAGAGAGACGCAGACTCGTCATACTCTATACCGAGAATATCTGGTTAAGTGGAATGATCAGCCTGTTGAGAATGCCACTTGGGAAAGAGGCAGCGTCCTTCGCAGGATTTTTCCAGACTTTGTCTTAGAGGACCAAGACGGTTCTTAAGGGGGAGGGAGTGTTACGAGCTCGTAACCAGTGCCGAACCCTAGAGAACACAGATAGGTCAGATACCGCAGTCAGGGTCGTGTCCAGCGTACATGACCAACAGGGCAAGACTGTGTGAGTAGTGTGCCCCAGCACGGTCCATAGCCATGGCGGGCCACCCTAGGGACCCTATCAGCAGGATAGGGCCCCCAGTTGGGTCCCGACGTGCAGTCGGCCACGTCAGTGCCACGTGGCCGACACTTGGCGGTTGCATGCTACCAGTCCTCACACTGGGCTAGGAGGGGCTTACTCTATATCAGGGAGTAGGCAAGGTTGGGTGGATCAGTTAGTGTTTGCCCTACTGTGGTGTTAGGATCTATTACAGTGGTAGGGGAGATATGGAATCTATGAATGAGAGGGATGGATGACGGTGACCCGATGAGGTAATCAACCACACTATGACCGCCACTGTGAGGGTGACAAGTATAACTGCCAGAATTAGGCCAGTGTGGTAGGCCATTATAAATGGCTAACTCATGTGCCTCACCAAACTGTAACAGGTACTCACCATATGAAGTAATAGGTCCCGGTCCATCATCAGAAAACCTGGTGATCTCCAAGCTGTCACTATCAAGGGCATGGACTCGCATCTGATCTGTAGCATCATGGAACTCTGTCTGTCGTGAAGCTGTCCGGGCATTAAAATCCCCAGTGAGGAAAATATGCCCTCGCTCTGCAAATCTGATGATATCGAAAGGTCCAAATAAGGTGAGCCAACACCCTCAACAAAGGAGGAGGACTCTGGAGGAAAATAGCAGGCAACAATGAAGGTATCCCTGTCCAAACCAGTCGCTCGTCTTGTGATACGAAACCAAATATACCGTGCATGCTCATCATGCCTGACAAACTCAAACATTTGATGGAGGGACTCTCTGTATAGACAAGCCACTCCTCCCGAACCACGACCACTGGCTGATCTAGTCTCAGATCTATATACTGAATCCCATTTGTATCCCGGGAAGGTGGGTAAACCTCGCACCTGGCTCTCGTGAGTCTCCATGAAAAACAATAGGTCTCGACCGGTGATAAAGTCAATCAGATCGCCTGCTGTAGAAGATGAGTGGATGCCTTCACAGTTCCATACCCCAATCTGAAGATGGTATGGATGGGGCCCCGGGATGCTCCCAATCCCGGGTCCCCGAATTTCTAGCTCTGGGAACTGCTAGGGGTGCCAGCAACAAATTATATCTGGCCATCTCGATATATAACCCGTCTACCAGTCTCTCGAGCCACCTGGAAGGCTTTACGCCTCTCCTCAACCTGGATGTAGGTAAGATCGTCATCCATATATATGGTAGTGCCACGTAACTGGGCTCTACAGCGTAAAGCTTTTTTGCGGCTGTCTAGGGATGTGAAGCGAACGATCAATGTAGCTGCCTCTCTGGTGGTCCTCCAAGCTGTATCTAGCCTATCTTTCACATGTCCTAGAGTGGTCTCGAGAAATCTCGTAGCCTCGGCAATGGCATCCTATGTGTCCGGTATGCCACGAACCCTATTGTTATTTGCCTTTTGCTCCCTTGACCACTTTTCCGAAATGGTGGCTGAGATGACCGAGGAGATGGGAGCGCTAGGCTTGGTGCCTTTCTTCAATACTGTTGCCCATGAGAGGGTTTCTTCTTTATGTTGTTCCATCTTATTTTCAAGTTCCCCGTATCATGGTGGTGGCCGATTCCGAGGTCGCAACTTGTTTACTATTGATCGCTTGTTCCAATGAGGCAACTTTGGATTGCAACAAGTTCTTTTCTTTTAGTAAGGTGACCACTATTCCCTGCAGTTGTGAAAATTCCTGTTGCAAAAGCTGGAAATCCGCTTTCATTTGGTCAGCTTCCCAAGAGGAAAATAGTTCAGTTGATTTGGAGGGAGTGTATGGGATAGGTACTGTAGATTGGGGAATTGTGGATTCGTGGGAAATAGGAATAGGAAGGAGGCCGGGAGGAGTGGCCAGATTGATAGGATTGGAGATCAATGAAGATGCAGAAGAGGTGGAAGAAGAAGAAGATGAGAGAGGGGAAGGAAGAGCAGAGGCAGGGGGGGGTGTTGCATCAGAGGAGGCAGCGAGTGCAAGGGGGGGTGGACAGGCAACAAAGGCAGGGTCTGGACAAGCAGGAGGTGGATGGGCAATGAGTACAGGGACTGGACAAGCACCAGGGGCAGGGGGTGGGCGGACATCGAGGGGGGGTGGGTTCCAGCGAGGGCAGGGGGTGGGCAGGTAGCGAATGCAGGGGGGGGGCTTGCATCGAGGACAGGGTCTGGACCAACCTTGAGGGCAGGGGGTGAGCGGACAGCTAGGGGGGGGGGGTGGTTCCGGTGAGGACAGGGGGTGGGCGGAGGGTTGATTCCAGCAGGGGGGTTGATTCCAGCGAGGAGGAAATGGAGGAGATGGCAGCCAGCCAGCAAGGGAGATGGCAGCGGTAGGGGTAGGAGAGCGGGAGGAGCTACGTGTGGAGCGAGGGCTACGTGTGGAGCGAGGGGGGGGGGCTGAGCCACGGAGGGGAGCCATAGCTGAGAGAGGGAGGATCAGGGAGGGTCAGGTGAGAGAGAGGGAGAGAAAAGAAGAGCTCTATTAATGTCTTTTCCATGCCAAAAGGTAGATAAGACAAAAGAAGTACATGTCAAGTATGTGGTAACCATGAGAGCGTCTAAAACATCTCCAAAGCTCTAATAGAGAAAACATCTAGTACAAACTAAGATAAATACATAAATGAGAGAGAGAGAGAGAGAGGGAGAGAGAGGGTAGAGTCATAATTAATGTTTTCATTTTTGTAAAGATCTAGCTGGGTTGTTTTTCAGTAAAGTTCAGATTTCTTTTAGGTTTTGCAGTGACATAGAGGTTATGCAGATCTGCCCTTCATCTAAGTGTTGCCAGATAAAACTTGTTATTTTTTGTGCAGCACTGTTTGATTTTACTTCTTGTCTCATCCTTCCAACACTTCCATCATGCTGCATCGGTACTATTATCTTTGCTGCATCGGTACCACTGTTGTGATGGCAATTGTTATAACATGATAATAGAAGACAACATTACTAGACACAACAGTTGGCAGAGTGGGTCTGTGAATTCAAGGATGACCTTATGAATCTCAAAAGTGATTCACAGATTAATTTGTGGCATTGGGTTTTTCATCATGCTTAGTTACAGAGCATCAGTTTGGCATTGTGACATCTTTGATGAGACTTGGATGAAACTTTATTTTGTGGTTCAGAGGACGTAATCAAGAGGCTTTTACTGCTAGTGAAGAATCATTTTCCAGATCAACTTGGTAATGCTGTAAATGCCTTGTTGAAGGTACGTTGTTTTCTTATTAAAACTCACGATGACATTTCACTGTGATACTAGTTGGATATATGTACGGCAGTTTAGGATCTGCAACACCAAGTCTGGGACTTGCAGTTTCCTACTCCTATGTAAGAATAACTTGACTGGCAGGATGTTGGGAAGAGTAGAATCATCAATGATGAAGCAATTGCCTACTTGCGTGAGGTGTTCAGCCAAAGTCTGCTTATGCCGGTAGCTGAGTCACGTACAACTCTTTTGCTTGCGATTGATCATGTAGAGGTATGGCCCGCATTTTGTTAAGAACATGCAATGTTGATTCTGTCCACAGTCATCCACATCATTGTTCATGTCTAGAAATTCTCATTTTTGATTCGAAACAGTGCAATTCTCCCTCGAGGAGTTTGATACCAGCGGGATTGACTCTCTCAGGTTGTAAGGTTGCCCATTTTAAGTCCGCTGAATTGAGATTTTAGGCCCCTAGTAATAAGAAATCAGTTGTTACGACAGTTACGTAGTCGAAATATCAGGAGCAAAGGGTTTATGAAAAGAGACACAGGAAGATTTGATCCTTGTTTGTGTAGATTTCAGCTGCGCTTGCATCCTAGTAATATTAAATTTCCAAACATTGTGAAGCTTTCTTCAAAATCATCCTGCTGTAGAACAACCCCTCGATAATCCCATAAGTAAAGCCAGAAGAAACATTCAATTTGAATTTGATGCTACCACCAGTGTTTCTAGTTATAGGTCTATCAGTTTGTCAAATCTATCATTGATACTGGGCTATAAGAAATTGCAATCTTGTTTGTTTAGATGATCAAGCGTGTTAAAATATTGATATGGATCATAAGCCTTTAATTTGGAATATTGAGGGTTTGGCATCCTAATCATAAAGATTATCGTTTTGTCTCAACTAGATGAAGCTACTGAATTTCACCACAGTTTAGTGTTCCTCATGTGAGAATATAGCCATAATGTTGAGAGTCATTGTCATCCAAAATATTGTCTCTCCACTAGATTTCTTTTGAAGAAGTTGAGGTCCTCGATTCTCTTTCTATGGAATACACTAGGCCTCATCATAGCTCCGAAATGATTATCGTGGAAAACCACTTAGATTTCTTGGAAAGGTTTGGTTTGAAGGCATACCTGTAGCTGGTGTGTGTATCTTTATCAATAGTCACCTGAACTACTCATCTTCAGTCATAAGCAATGACTGGGCAATTGTGTCCCCACTTTTATTCCTGATCCAATCAGGAGATTTCAGTTTGCACTTCAAGAAAGATTTGTATAGGTTTTATTTGTCAACACAATAGATTATATTTGTTTTCATGTATGTCATGTCTTGTGACTCGCCACATGTATGTGCATGGTTGAAAGCTTAATGATAATATAATTCCTTTCTCGAAAAGGAATTATATTATCATTAAGCTTTCAACCATGCACATACATGTGCTTGACTGCTTGCATTACTGCTGACAATCATCTTCTCATGAATGGATATAAACACAGACATGTATAGCTCAATGCATACTACTAGTGCTTTTAAGGCACCACTTCTAGCTACATGCCATCGAAGATCCCGTTTTACCACTATAGAACTTATCTGAATCCAAGTTACATAATTTGGTTGACCTTAGGATCGTTGTATTACTCAAACAACATCAAGGAACTCCTGTCACCATCCAAGATCACTGCCAATTGCAAGCTCATCTTACAATGAAGAGTTCAAATTTTGCAATTTGGCATTATCTTTGAATTAATCCTCTATTAGAGAACAAAAGAAATGCCTGTTTCCATCTTAGGCTAGAATATGAAAATGGTTTTAACACGATACCACCATGCATATAACAATTTTGGATATGCATACAAATGAATATGCTATGTCATCATGCCACTTTATCAACAATGTAAAAATTCTGACTTAAAGAAAATTCTAACTACAGAAGTAGAACTTGAAACACCCTCAAAATGGTCCTCACTGTTTGCAGCCATGTTTGGGGCCAAAAACGTTCTGTTTGCATTTTTTTGGCCCCCTAGCTCCTTGAAAACGTGTACATGCTGTGTACAGGGTTTTCTGGTAACTATGGTTTCCATCCACTGGTCACTACCTTGCAGGGTTCATCCTGCAATCCTAGATAGGAATAGAGCACAGAAAATCGCTTGATCTTGCAACCTTAGGAAAGAGCAAGGAACTATTCTAGAACCATTCTCTAAAAGACACTTGTAGGTACTTGGCATAATCTTCCCCTTGTTTTCCCAAAAATGCTTGCCAATGCATAAGGGGGGTACAATATCTTCTTGCTAGAGATATTGGAGAAGACTATATGTTAGGAAGAACATAACCACAGGAAAGGCAAAGCTAGTCTGATCCACCCCGCCTATGCACTCTCTTATAGAATGCCCCTCCTAGCCCAGTAGTTTGCATGGATGTGGTAGGTGGTAGTTACTGCTGACACCCACCGTTCATGCTGCATGCATGGGTTACTGATGCAGGTGGGGTCCCAATCCATCACCAAAGGATTGCATGGCCCTCTACTGTTATGCATGTATCTGCATGGGCATTACTGGCCCTCATACCTACTGCATGGTATGCCTCTGACTCAAACTGTCCTCTGCCTCCGGTTGTTAGCTGCACGTAGAAGTACTGTTGGGTCGGTACTGTTACGATCTCATAATACTCTCTCCCCCTTAAGAGCTTGGATATAACTGTCGAAGTATATTGCCCTTTTTCCAAGTGGCATTCTCAACTGGATCCCCACTTGATCAAATATTCCTGATATAGGGTATGACATGTGTGCGTCTCCCTAGAACTAAGAATAGTTTCTAGCTCATGTGGAAGTTGTTGAGAATCCACAGGGGGATTATATGATCTAGTTAAAGCTCGTCGTAAGACTAACATGAAATACTGGATGGACTTTGGTATTGTTCGGCAGCCTATTCTCCTAACAATGGTAAATGGACCACAGTACCTAGGAGACAAGTTAGCACACATTCCTGTTTTAAGGGTTTTAGAGTCAGCTGGGAAAGACTTTCTCACTGGGGGAGAACTGAATATTCCGTCTGTCTGGATTTGCATACTGCTTAGTTCGATCCTGGGCTTGCTTAATGCTACGCTTAGTGTTTTCTACCATCTGGTTTAGGTCTTCTAAAAAGCTTTTTGTTGCTTCAACTTTTTCCTGCTTGAACCCTACAACTATGGGTGAGCATGGCTAAATATCATACATCAGTGTGAATGGGTTGTATCCCATAGCTGAATGTTTGGTATTGTTGTTAGCAAACTCTAATATCGGAAGATGTTTCTCCCAATCAGTCTACTTTTTGCTGACATATGCACAAAGCATATCCTCCAGCACTTGATTTACTCTTTCTGTTTGACCATCCCCATTTGTGGGTGGTCTGTAGTACTCATATTTAGTTTGGTATGGAGATGATGAAATTCTGCCTCTGAAAGCCTCCATCAAACTTACTATCCCAGTCGTTGACTATGGCGAAAGGAAGACCATATAATTTAAATAGCCCGTTTATAAACAACCTTGGTAACTTTGGAGCTCTGACCATTATTTTGGTCGAAATAAAATGAGCTATTTTGGTAAAACAGTCAATTGTGACCCATAGAGCATCGTGACCCTTCTGAGTCTTAGGCAGGGCTACTATGAAATCCATGGAAATACTTTCCCATTTATCGGCCAGAATTCCTAATGGTTGTAGTGACCTTGTCTGCCCTAAGAGTCTCTGCTTTAGTAGCTTCACACTTCTGGCAACTAGTCACGTACTGGTGGACGTGCTCTCTAATACTAGGCCAGAAGAAATAAATGCCTCCGAAGAAGCTCATAAATTTTTTAAATACCTAGGTGCCCCCTATCAGGATTGGCACGTGAAATCCTCTAAATAAGAGACATATACTCTATTTTTGTACAGGTCCTTGAACCATGAATCTAGATTTGACAGTTATCATGGGATACATGATACTATCAGCTAGTGTTCCTGCAGAAGATTCGCTGGATGCCTAAGAGAAGTGCCCCCAATTTCCAGCAACTAGCTGCTTAATATTCATTTGCAAATCTTGCTGGAAATTCAGCGCTGAATCTGTGGTGAAAAACCTGACTTTGGTGTTGGAAATACTGCTTGTAGAAAATGCGGTGGACCTCCCTTTCGAAAAGCTCTGTCCATGTTTCAAAAATGGTGCTTTACTCAGATGTACAAGCGTGCTCCCAACTGGTTTAGAGGGTGCTGGAAATTCCTTAGAAATAGATCAACAATGAAGCATTAAATATGCGCAAAACTGTGCGCCCATTCCGTTGATTTTGGAGGTCTGGATTTGAGGGATTAATGGCACTTGCAAGTGCTCTGGACTTACTGGCTGAAATGCGCTGGAAAAAGCTCTTCAAAATGTGCTAACCCTGCTCTAGCCAAAATGCCTTCAGAACATCTGAACTACGCTTCAGTCAACTTGCTGGAATTCCCAAAAGATGTGCTGAAAAAAAATAAAGGAACAGGGCGCCAGAATGCAAGAAAGGAGGACGCCCCACTTGCTTAATGCTGTCTCCAAATTGCTTGATCCTGATAACAAAAGAAATTGGCATGTTGTAGGCAAGGATGGTTATGGCTTTGATACCAGTGTTAGAACAACATAACCACAGGGAAGGCAAAGCTAGTCTGATCCACCCAGCCTATGCACTCTCTTATAGAATGCCCCTCCTAGCCCAGTGTTAGTTTGCATGGATGTGGTAGGTGGTAGTTACTGCTGACACCCACCGTTCATGCTGCATGCATGGGTTTATTGATGCACCCAGTCCATTACTGAAGGACTGCATGGCCCCCTATTGTCATGCATGTGTCTGCACGGGCATTACTGGCCCTCATACCTACTGCATGCTATGCATGCATGCCTCTGACTCACACTTTCCTCTGCCTCCAGTGGTTAGCTGCACCTAGAAGTACTGTGGGTCGGTATTGTTTACGGTCTCGTAACACTACGGAACTCTCTTTCTGTTTGGGCCCTCGCAGTCGATGCTCTACATGCATGAGGAACACTTGAAATTGGAATTTTTGTCCGTCTTCTCTGTGCCCCTTTTAGATATAAGAGGAATGAGGCAGAGTTAGGGTATATTTTTGTGTTGGTTGGCCTACTGCCTAGGGTTGGCTGCCTCAATTTCCATAAAACCGTGGTGATTTTATTATCAACTACTTCAGGTCTTTATCTTATTAGTCCACGAGTCCCTTAAAAACAACTCTAATTTAGCTTTTTTCCTACATAACTAAGAAAATATCCAATGCATGTGCACAATTCCATGCATGCAGACAATCTAATTGATCTGCACTCGAGATGTAGGTCTTGATGTTACAATCTTACTTACTGCAAACCTCCAGGTGCCGGTTACTACAAGAGACCGAATGATTCACGTTCCACCCCGCCATAGGACCTACTCCGGGTCCACCCACCGTGCCCTGGCCTGTGACCGTATCAAGCTGGATCCAACCTCCATCCCAGACGGCGTCCCATACCACTGCCCAGGCTCTCAGCCATCTCCTGCCTCACGCTAGCAATACATCCTGGCCGTGCGCACGCTCTCCATCCACCTCCTCCTAGGTAGACAGAATGGATGGCAAATGAGTCCTCCTCCCCTTGTATACCTCCAAGGAGAGAGACTCCAAGCCATGTGCACTTCTGGATCATGACACATGGCAACCATGCAGGTTCACGAGTCACCGGTCAAGTCTACAGGCCCAGTCATCGTCTGGTCTCAAGTCTGGGTTTGGAACCCAAGGGGGTTGGGTCCCTAACATTCTCTCTTCCTTAAAAAATTCCTTATCTAAGGAAGGAATCCAGGGAATCTCAGTTTAAGGTCAAGTTCCTTCTCCCAAGTGTCATCGTGCTCGGAACTTCCTTTCCAACGAACCAAGTACTCAGTTACCTGCCGGTTTCTGAGTCCACGTTGACGTATATCAACAATGGCCTGTGGTTCAGTAGGTACAAAGGATGATAAATCCTCCAGCCGAACTAAATCCTCCTGAGGTATCAAGTCATCCTTTCCACCAAGTCGTTCCTTTAAATGACTGATGTGAAAAACTGGATGTATCTTAATACCTTGAGGAAGTTTCAGCTAGTACACATTCCGATGGAGTTTCTTTACTATACGGAATGGCCCTGCATAACGAGGTGATAACTTAGGACATTTTCCAGTCCTTAGTACCTTAGAATCTTTTGGAATTCTAAGATATACCCAAGCTCCCTCCTCATAGACCCTAGGTTGTCGCTTTTGATTGGCGTAAAACTGGGCTCTATCCTGAGCCGTTTTTACGTTCTCGCGAGCAACAAGCAACATTTCTTGCATATCATGCAGGAAATCTACTGCTGCTTTAACCTTGAGGCCTTTGAGGCCCACGGAAATGGGAGCCCTAGGCTGAAAACCATACATTAGAGAAAATGGACTAAAACCCGTCGCTGAGTGCTTTGCACTATTATACGCAAACTCAATCATTGGAAGGTACCTTTCCCAATCTGACTACCTTCTGGAAACATATGCCCGAAGCATATCTTCCATAGACTGGTTTGTCCTCTCTGTCTGACCATCTGATTCAGGATGATCTGATGACCCCAAACTTAGAGTGGTCTCTAATTTCTCAAAGACCGCTTGCCAGAATTTGCCTGTGAACTTTGGATCTCGATCACTAACAATGTCATTCGGCAAACCAAACAACCTGAACAATTTTTCCACGAAAAGCTGCGCAAGTTCAGAAGCTTTGACAATTTGCTTGGTTGGTATGAACTGCGCCATTTTAGTTAACCTGTCAACTATTACCCAAATGGCATCATTTTGCTTCCCCGTCCGAGGTAGCCCAACCACAAAGTCCATGGAAATGCTTTTTCACTTTCTTTCGGGAATTTCCAAGGGCATTAACAAACCAGCTGCCTTAAGTCTTTAAGCTTTATTAACTTGACATTGCGCACACTTGCGAACATACGTCTCCACTTGACTTTTTAAATTTGGCCAGTAAAAGTTTCTTTTTACTAAGTCAAGCGTCCTTTGAGTGCCAGGGTGCCCTGCACATGGGCTGCCATGACATTCATGTAGAATTTGGGCCCTTATATCATCATTTTCTGGCACACGAACTTTTCAGGAAATACATCGTTAAGTTCTTGTCTAAGTTTCCTAAAAATTTCACCTTCCGGCGAATTTTATTGTTTTAGGTTATTAGACATTGATTCCATTTGGAGATTGTAAAATTGCAAACTACGTTCTTCATGGTAAGTAAAATCTTTTAACCAACATAAATAAGAACTGCAATCCACAATATCCATACATTTAACAGTTTCCAAAGCAGAAAGCATATACGGAGTAGAAATATCAACATTTCCATTCAATTCTATGAGTGAGCCGTTATGTAAGAACGACAAACTGTGTGTTATATAGTTTTTCTTCATAGACTCGTTCCTCTCATAGAACCACTCTTTACCAAGTATAACATCTACCCTATCTAGATTCATAATATGAAAGTCTAATTTATCCTTATAGGCTTGAATCTCTATTGGTAGACGTGGGACTATCCGGTCCCGAACTTGGCTTTCTGCTCCAGTTGCCAGCTTCACTGTGTATCGGTGATCACTTTGCCTTGTTTCCACCTTTAGCTTCTGCAACAAATTAGCGTTAATAAAATTATGTGTGGAACCATCGTCAAATAAAACAGTTACGGCTTGACCACCCACAACCCCCTTCATCCGAATGAGGTCATGAGGGCCAAAAACAACCGTGTTAAAACAACAATGCTCACACACAATTACCAGCAAAGGAAAGATCAACACTAGATATGCTAGAGTTACCTGGCAAGATGCCCCTTTAGCTTTCCATTTCTTTGGACATTCCTTCGCGACATGACCTGGTTCCATGCAATTAAAGCACGGATTGTCGCTTCTGGCTTTCATGAAGGTTTCCTGGTCCAAGGTAGATCTTTTCTTCAATTTCCCTGAACTTGAAGCCCCTTCCTTTGCCTTATCTTACGATTTCTTTGGAAAGAAAGGTCTCTTACCCTTTACGTCGGGCAAAACACCTGTCTCGGGCTTAGCCATCGTCATCGTAGATTCTAGCGAAGCGAATAGCATCCTCGAGGGTAAGAGGCTGGTTCCTCCTGATCTCTAGCTGGTAGTCTCTTGGTAACCCCAATATGAAATGCAACTTTACTAGCAAAGGATCTATTCTAGTTGCAAAACGAGAATAGACCTCTTGAAATTCTTGCAAATACTGATCCAGGGGCCGGTTCCCCATATGGATCGTTGCATACTGACGGTAAAATTCAAAATCATCAAGAATAGGAAGGAAGGCCGCCTTAAAGGCCTTACAGAAATCCTCCCAATTCCTAGGAACTTCAGGCTTACCCCTTATATCTTGCCACCAGGTAAATGCTTTACCTCGCAGGTACATGACGACGAGATTGATCTTGTTGTCCTCGGATGAATCGTGCATGGAAAAGTGCGAATTCCATCGATCCAGCCATTGCAAGAACGCCTCCGCCCAGCAAAAACTTGAGGAGTAAACAAGGGTTGATGCACCAATTGCCTTAGCTGCGTCACTTCCTTGAGGTCCTGCTGATCCCGACTGTGCTTAGCTTGCATATCCACAATCTGTTGCTGTAAACTGTTAATAGCCAGCATCAAAGCATCAGGGTCTAAGACAGAGGCAGATACAGTAGCCTCATGAACAGGGGACATAGGCTGAGTAGTAGGAGTAGGCTCCATTTTTTACAGAGAGAAGAGAGGTGAATTAAGAAGAGAAGGTAGAAGGGAATCAAAAGCTACTCAAGGAAGGTAGATACAGGGCTACTCTTGCTGTCTCTTCACAAACCAAATGGTATTGTCCATGGCTGCCAAGAGGAATAAGAGAGAGCAAAGAGAAGGATGCACCACCATCTCCACCTCATTTCTCATAAAATAGATGCATGGAAGAGGCATACCTCCCTCTTCATGCCATCCTATCAACTGCCAAGTGGCCTTGCCTTGCCGCCTAGCCTCCACCTCAGCCTTCTGGCCTTCTCCTAGCAATCTGCGAGGTGGCCTTCACCCCCCCCCCCCCCCCCCCCCCCTTCACTTTTTCTTGCTTTTCTTCAGATGGTCCATCGCTGATATATAGGGATAGGTCTGGAGAAAATGCTTCTAGTAAGCAGGGAGGGCCCCGATTTCCCTGGTCAAGGATTAGAAAGAGTGCGGAATAGGAAAACGCTGCTTGTAGACACCTGTCCGGGCCCAAATAGTGCCACGTGGCAGTTTCCTACTCGTTTCCTAGAGGAGCATCGCTGATCAGACAGCGATCAGAAGTTTTCACATTTTAACACGCTGAGGAGGGCCCATCGCAACAGATCTATACTGCAATCTGAGCGGAACAGAGGCAGGAAGGACCGCCACCTGTCCTTTCCTGGACAGTGCCATGTGGCAGGGCTTCCATGGGCCCCCAGAACTGTTTTTCCTGAACTTTTTTCCGCCAAAATTTTGAAAAAACAGCGGGAAGAAGAACCTTAGAAGATGCATAAAAAATGCATTTTAAACTCGTTTTGAAATCCGTCAGAAGCACCGAAACTTACAAGAGAAGCTCTACGGATCAACGCACCTGCTTTTAACATGCAGTGGCTCTGATACCATATGTTACAATCTTACTTACTGCAAACCTCCAGGTGCCGGTTAACCACAAGAGACCGAACGATTCACGTTCCACCCCGCCATAGGACCTAATTCGGGTCCACCCACCGTGCCCTGGCCTGTGACCGTATCAAGCTGGATCCGACCTCCATCCCAGACGGCATCCCATACCACCGCCTAGGCTCTCAGCCATCTCCTGCCTCACGCTAACAATACATCCTGGCCGTGGACATGCTCTCCATCCACCTCCTCCTAGGTAGACAAAATGGATGGCAAGTGAGTCCTCCTCCCCTTGTATACCTCCAAGGAGAGAGACTCCAAGCCATGTGCACTCCTGGATCATGACACGTGGCAACCATGCAAGTTCACGAGTCACCGGTCAAGTCTACAGGCCCAGTCATCGTCTGGTCTCAAGTTTGGGTTTGGGACCCAAAGGGGTTGGGTCCCTAACACTTGACTAGACTTGGGAGTCTATGAATCTATAGTCTTGCATTTCATCTTCTAGGATTTGATATAATACTAGCTTTTAGTACCAAGTAAATATCAGCAACTGGCTGAATTATAGCCACAATGTATCTCTACCATAGAGGTAAATAAGCTACCATTTACCCGTGTTATTGAGCAGATAGCCTTTTACTCCGAGCATGCAATTAGTGCTTACTTTAGGCCACCAAATTAATAAGCCTTCGTTTCTTATACAATGTTGGTCGCCTAAATGTGAAGTCCTTCCTACATTCTACTACAAAGTACTTCAAAAGATATCATACATGCATGCAACTGATGATATTATCAATGGCCATGAATGAACTTTGGCAGAGTTATATTGGATAAGCTAATTGATGCAAATTGACAAATATGAATGAAACGATCTTGATGGTAACTTCTATCGATGATTTGTAGCTAGCGACTTTAGTTGTTAAAGTGTTCCTTGAGGTACTATTCCAGCTCTATTGTGAACGTGATTTTGGTGCAGCTCTTTATGCTTGATATATTGCAGTAACTTTTGAAACAACGACTTAGAAATTACAGGGGCTCTTACCAATGTTTTGCTATGTGCAGCCATGGATCAGGGAAAAAGCTTTGAGGCAGCTTTCAGAGTTTGTGCAGATTCCATCAGCAAATCAAAACACAGAAGTAAGATGTTGATTTTTCTCTAAATCAGCTGCAGTATACCTTGATATGATATGCAGTCATAGTACATAAAACATCTTCTTTATGCTAACTTGAGTTGTGGGAAGAGAATGCTAACATTCAATTTTTGTTTCTAGTTTGGTCTTCAATGCTCTGAATTTCAATCTATTTGGTTTGCTATATTCCTCACAATTAATGATCACATCACAAAGGTCAAGGGCCTTATGGACCAGCTTGTGTCAATAGGAGAGACAATAAGTGATAGGAGTATTGTTTCCATAGTCTTGAATAGTTTATCATTCAACTTTCAATATTATGTCATCTCCCTTTCAGCTAGGGAGACTCCCAACTGCATGTGGTCTTCTTTTATAGGAGGAGATGAGAAGGAAGAATCTTTTTGAAAGGGTAGATAATCCAGAACATGTATTTGCTTCTAAGAAGAAGCAAAACTTTCAAAAGAAAGGCAAAGGCAAGGGGAAGAACTCAAAGCAAAACTTGGAACAAGTGTTCAAGTTACAGATTAGAGAGAAGACAAGCACCAATTTCTCTTCAACATACAAGAAGAAGGGCAACTGGGAATTTCGCTCTTGAATATCGAAAGAAGCAAAGTGATCAAAAGAAGGGCAGGAACCAGCAGGGTCACTTTGTTGATAAAGTTGCAAAAGAAGAGCAATCTGGTGGACTTGATCTATTTACAACAACCCTATTATCATAATCCCCGTGTTGTATGATCTCGAGAACAGGAAGAAGATCCTAAGTTGAGACATCATCGTTGGCGAAGACCATTCACCCAAAGTACAAGAGCGAGAGAAAGATGGAACCATTGAGTTCCTACCCTTGATTGTTTCTATGGATGAGAAACCTAGTCTAGAGTTTTGTGAACCTCAAAAGCAAGTGCAATAGTAGGAACTTGAACATGCTAGTTCGCCTACCGCTAGGAGGAAGCTACCTAGTTATTATTGGGAAACAATCATATGTTAGAAGGAGGAGAGAGCAGTGAATGGGGTGCCAGAAGATCTCTTAAGTCTCATGACAGACAAGAGACTAACTTTGCCCTTTTGTCCACAATTTTGGAAGTAGATGAAGCACAATTCTTTCACAAAGCTGTGAAGGAAAAGGTATGGCAACAAGCCATGCAGGAGGAGTATGACTCCATTGTCAAGAACGACAAATGGGAGCTCGCTACATTGCCAGAAGGGAAGCAGCCAATAAGTTGCAAGTGGGTCTATAAGACCAAGTTTTAGGCTAATGGAATAGTGGACAAGTACAGGGCGAGGTTGATGGCGAAGGGCCACACCCAACAAGAGGGGCTAGACCATGATGAGACATTTGCACCTATCGCTAAGATGACATCTATCAAGACTATATTGGCCTTAGCCCCTCATAGTTTGATTGGGATGTCCATCAAATGGATGTGAAGAGTGTCTTTCTCAATGGGCAACTTCAAGAAGAGGTTTATATAGAGCAATCGTAGGGGTTTGAGATAATAGGCAAAGAGCATCTGATTCGCAAGCTTAGAAAAACCTTCTATGGACTCAAACAGGTGCCAAGGGCTTGGTATAGGCGAATTGACGAGTACTTGGTAAAGCAAGGGTTTGAAAAGAGTAAATCAGATTGTGATTTGTATGTCTTCAAGGAAGGTGAAGACTTTGTTGTTGTTGTGCTCTATGTGGATGACTTACTTCTCATAGGAAGCAATAAGAAACTTATTGCTTGTGTTGAAGGAAATCTCTCTTCTGAGTTGAGATGAAAGATTTGGGTTTGTTGCACTATTGCCTTAAGAGTTGAGGTTTGACTTTGATCTCTGGGATTGAATATCTTCAGCTGGAGGATTATTTAGGTTCAGATTGGCAAGTGATATAGACAATCAGAGATCTACGATGGGCTATTTCTTTAGCCTAGGTTTAGGGGCCATTTTTTGGTGCAGCAAGAAGCAGGCCACGCTTTATCATCTACCAAAGCTGAGGACAAGGTGACTACAAGGACTGCTTGTGAAGCTACTTGATTATGACGCCTACCTGGTGATATGCAGATTGCTCAAGTAGGAGCTACATTGTTACACTGTGATAACCGAAGTTGCATTGGGCTTGCAAGAAATGTAGTCTATTATTCACGGACAAAACATATACAGGTAGACCAGTACTTTATACGAGAGAAAGCGCATGGTGGCGAGACTGAGCTAACATACTGGGACACCAACAATCAAATTGCTGATATCTTTACTAAACCACTTAGTAAAGATAAGTTTGAGAAACTCAAAACATTTTTAGGTGTTAGCTTAAATAAAATTGCCATTAAGGGGTGGTGTTGAAGGAGTAATGCATATTTTACCCCTTTGGCTAAGCACTAATGTTATTATAAACTATACATTACTCATGGGGCATGTTATTCATTATACATGGTGCCCCCTATTTGTAACTTATCTAAGTTAGTGCAAGTGGCCCACTTTGCCAAGTAGCTTGCTCATATAGCTGACACCTATGCATTCCATGCATGTACATGAGGTGCTTGCCTCATAGAGGACTCACTCCCTCCTCTCTCTCACTAGCAATTCATTTTCTCTTCTAAGTTTTGGTATTCTGGGGTTTTTAAGCAGTTTCCCTTGTGTTTGATGTTTTCCATCGCTAAGTTTTTCAAGTTTTTATGGTTGATCTAGTATTGCAGTTAAGATACTCCATAGCCAGGTCTTGCAATCTGTCACTATTATGCCAAAACTTAGAGACACTTGATAGGAATCTTGCCACAAAAAATCATATCATTGAGGTTGAGCTCTTGAATGATTATGCCATACTAATGCATATCAATAATAAAAGTTAACCTCTACCAACTTTCGTTGAGACACGCAGGCTTGAGGATGCTACATATGCAGTTTAAATATTTCATGAAATACACGTACAAGCCTATGTAGAGGAGACAATATGTGCGAGATGCAGTGTTTAGGGCGATGTTTGATATGATTCTAGTCGATAGACAAATCAAGTACAAATTTGTCGAACTTATGTTTGGGTGTTGATGACACCATGAGCATTACTTTGTGGCTAAGAAAGTTTGAAATCGAGTAATCAATTTTTTGGGTTGCGTGTTTATTTTGTTCTAAGCTATAGCTAATGTCATCACTGGCTTCTCAAATTATGTAACTACTCCAATCTACTAGTAACTACTAGTTCACAAATGTCTAAATAAGAGGGTCGAGATGTTCGAGATGAGATATTAAGTGGGTTTGAGTTTGCAAATACATTTATAAGTTTGAGTGAAGTCAAAATGTTTGCAAGCATTTTGATGAAAGACCATAATTCTACCCTAGGTTAGGATGAAAAATTTCAGGGTAGTTTTAGGACCAACATAACTTCAGAATATGCTTCAAGATTTAAAATGTTTGGAATATTACATTGCTCAATCAAATGAAAGACAAAATGCAAAATCCAAAAGAATATCACATGGGAAGGTCCAAAGTTTAAACTCGAGTTTTCTCAAATCGCAATTCAAATTGGTTCGAATCACAATTTCGATTCGAATCGGAATCGGCCGAGTAAAACCATTGAATCGGCCGACCCTGGAGTTTTTTTTGGGAATGGGCCACATCAGGGACTTCGGTTTGGATCAGCCGACCCTGGATTTTTTTTTTGGGAATGGGCCACTACAAGGGCCCAAGGGGTCCTAGTTTCATTTTTCTTGTGATGGAGTGCGTGAGAGAGAGGGATTCCTGGTTTTCTTTGGGAATGGGCCACTACAGGGGCCTAAGGGGTCCCAATTTTGTTTTTCTTGTGATGGAGAGCGCTTGAGAGAGAGAGAGAGAGAGAGAGAGAGAGAGAGAGAGAGAGAGAGAGAGAGAGAGAGAGAGAGAGAGAGAGAATTATTATTATTATTATTATTATTATTAACGTCTTTTGGTACCCAAAGGTACATAAGACAAAAGAGAGTACAATCGTAAGGAGCATTGTCCGCGTACGGACTTATTTACTAAAGAAAGAAAGAAAAACTAGTATATCTATCTCTCTATCTGCAAGAAGTATCAAAGCTTGACCACCAACTTGTGAGGGTACAATGCAAGAGCTTAACCACCTGCTCTGCTGAGGAGACTAGCTATGAGCTCACTGGAAGTAATGAGTGATGGTAGTAGTGGAGCGTGTTGCAGGCTGGCAGGAAGCACGTGAAGACCTGGTAGTACTGGATCTAGTAGATGCATGCGATACTATCTGTCTCTTCGGTCTTCGAACGGGAACTTCAAAGTCCTCAACTGAAATATCCTTTCTGTCTCGCTTATGGAAGAACTGGGTAATATGAGCCTGATTGTGATCCATATCTAAGTGCGTAGTAAAAGTGAAGCTTGAAGAGTATACATCTCCCTCAACAAAAGACCTACACATCTGGAGTTTGGATACTCGAGGAAGGATCTCAGCGGGAGAGGAGTATCTCTGTATAAGCAATGGTATCGCCCTATGATCTCATAATATACTGGACAAGGAAATATGATATGAAACTCATCCTCCACCTCTTGAAGAGATCAAAGCGGACATATCCTCTCCGATCTGGGAGTGTCCGTGTATCTACTCGTCTCAATAGCAAGCTGGTGAGAAGAGACTCGAAGCTGTCCCATACGGTATCTCAGACCAAAGATAGTGGATGTGCAAGATATGCTGGAAGAATAGGGAGGCCTATAGCATCCAGTTGTAATAGATGTGTGCCGTAGAAATGCATCTTGACCCTATTAGGATCAGCAGGCTGTGACCATATAGTGCGCATGTAGCTCCGATAAATCTGCTGTCTGATATAAGCATGGGTCATGTTCGGAAGATCAAATGTAGATATCCCCCATGTTTGAAGAAGGGTTGAGACACTGCCATGCCAAAAATGCTTGGCTCCTTCTCCAACAATGGTGCGGGATGAAGTGAGAGCAACGACAACGTATCTGGAAGTATCCAAATCCGATATCCTGTGAAGAAAGGTAACGATCTAGACCATAGCACCGACAACCAAGGGAGGGGAAGCAAACTCCGCCAATATGATATCATGTGGTACAGAGGGCTTAGCCCGAATCATCCGGCTGAGCATGAGAATTTGGATGCGAGTAAGATCCTCCATGTATCTCGTGATAGATCAGGGCACCAAGTCTCAGCAGTGTATAGAGCAATTGGGGAAACCCTAGCAGAGAATAGTAAGCATTTGGTAGTAGGGTCCTGCACATTATATGTAGAACAAAATCTCTCCATATGGACGAGAGCAGTATGCCCCTTGCGGAGCCTGGTGAGGGTTGTTGGTCTAAAGGTGAATAATGGACCAGAAAAGAGTAATTCCAAGTAGGTGTAAGATCTCACAATCTCAATTGGCTGCCCGTCATAGTAGAATACCACATCTCTCATTTGCTGTTGATTGGTGTTGAACAATCTTGGTCTTCTTAGTATTAACCATCAATCCCCAAAGCTGACAGAAGCGATGTAGAGGATAAAGGTGTCTCTGTATACCAGCTGCAGAGGATGAGAGAAGAACCACATCATTAGTGTATTGGAGAATGGGTATAATAATGTCCGCCAAAGGGCAGCCCTCTCCACCTTCCTCGCAAATAACCCGCTCGAGATCATCAATATATTGTGCAAAGAGAGTAGGCGATAAAGGACAGCCTTGCTTCACTCCAATGGTACTATGTATCAGAGGGGACCAGCCACTACCATCTTTCAAACGCGCCAAAACCTACTCATATAAAGTAATGATCACAACAATAGTCTCCTTTGTAAAGTCAAGTGAAGCTAACCTCTGAAAAAGGAGATGTCTGGGAACGGAGTCAAAAGCTTTGCGAAGGTCCACAAAGCAGCAGTATGTCGTGCCTCCTCAATAATGAATCTCAAAATGAAGATCTGATCCGAGGTAGAGTATCCTGGCTTGAACCCAGCTTGACCCAAAGCGTGTAAACCCTCAGTCTCAACAAAGGATCCATCAACCGACTGTAATATAGAACCATAGATCTTAGCCAAAGTGTGACCAATCATGATGGTGTGGTAGTTTTCTACATTCATGGGATCACCTGAAAGAAAGAAAGAAAGCTTCATTAATGTCTTTTCCATGCCAAAAGGCATACTGTAATAGTTGGGTTTTTGAAGGTCTGTGATAGAGATGCCAAGTGCGTCCAATAGCTGGGAGGCCTGAGAAAACCATGATAGTCGATGCCCCTGGTCATAAAGGTGTCATAACCGTGGTGAACCGTTCACGGTTCTCAGATTCTATGTTTAGGTGAAACATTATTTATGCATGGACGATAGAGTTTTTTTTGTACTTTAGAAAATATGAGCTCGCCACCCCCTTTTTTTGTTTTTGTTTGAAAGATTGGTTCTCTCCATCTGGTGTTAGACCATCACCCCCCATTTGTTGATGCTAAATGTTGTGATTCAAACCATGTTAGGAAACTTGAAAGTTTGTGTAGAAAATGCATACTTTCACTTGAGCTAGAGATTCATGCCCTTGATTTGAAGGAGAGATTGACACAATTTTATTTGGTGCGTTGGATGCTAATTATAAGGTTTTCAAAAGGGCAATCATGCAAAGCATTGAAAAATGGTTTGTATAATTAGGAGATGCCTTGTCTCTTTACTAGCTGCACAATTGGATTTATACTGTGCAATTATGGTATCTTAATCTGGATGGAAACCAATTTGTGTAATTCATAAACAACATAAATAAATATAATCAACAATAAGTCTTGGAAAGATATAATGGGAAAGCGAATTTGTTGGAATCATATATAATGCGTTTGTTTGGGCTGTTTGTGACATCGTTATCTCAACTTTTGTAGATAAAGTAGTTTTTTGCCAGGCATCTCACATATTGATGTTTGTTATGAATATTTTTATGCTTCTCTAAAGAAACCATTGCTAAGCTATGCTTTTCATCTTTTGCAGGGAGGAGTGCTATTGTTGCGTGACATTTTTCTACGTCGTCTTTATGACGATGATATCAATGTTGTACGCGCAGTCTTAAATGTTCAAGGGTTGGTGAAGCTATTTATGCCCGAGCCTATATTCCAAGCACTTGTTTATATCATTTCTAGGTGCGCCAAAGTTGATGAAACAGGTGTGTTTAGTGAGAGTTAGCAATGTTCAAAGAGAATAGCTTATTTATGTCAAGGTGACATGATGTGAGATCCATGTACTATTAAAATAGTCTCATGATCTATTTTATCTACTTATTAGCTATCGATCTATCTATCTATATATGTATGTAATATGTATATATATATATATATATATATATATATATATATATATATATATATATGCAGTGGAATGCATTCCCCTGCATGGAATGTTCATTCTGGAACACCAACGTTTCGGACAGCGGAACGCTGTCCAGAACACTATCTTTTTTCGTTTTTGAAAAATTAAAACAAAAGACTTGATACACTAAAAAAAACCTGATTAGCAGTACCAACAAAATTTACATATTGCCAAAAAATGTACAATAAAACAAATTTAAAAAAATAATAAAAATTGTCTTTTTACAAAAATTCCAAAAAAGAAATTAGGTGCACGTTCAGGGAAACCCTAATGGGATTTCCCAAAATGCGTTTTGGAATGGGGCCTTGCAACTCTGGCTTCTATATATATATATATATATATATATATATATATATATATCATAGTACTCCGTGGTCCCGCTGGTATGGTACCACCGGTACGGTACCGCCCTGGGATTCGCGGTACCAGGGTGGTACCATAATATAAAAAAAAAAAAAAATTTCCCGTGTTATTTTTGCATTTTTTTTTTTTTTGGTACCACCAACCGATATGGTACGCCTATATCTGATAGACATGTCAAACTCTTGCATCAACTCTGCCCAACGAGCTTTCCGACCTCTAAGCTCAGGTTGATTGCAAAGGTATCTGAGACTCTCATGGTCTGTCAGGACCTCAAAGTTGGCACCATACAAATAATGCCTCCAAGTCTTAAGGGCATGGACTATAGAAAAGAGTTCCTTTTCATAGGCACTATACCTAGTCTGTGCTGGCTCGAGTTTTTTACTCTCGAACGCAACTGGTCGTCCACCCTGAGTTAGCACAGCACCTACTGCAAAGTCGCTAGCATCTGTTTCGACCACAAATGGCTGATCGGGGTCGACGACCTTTAAAACTGGTGCTGTAGCTAAGGCTGTTTTGAGAGCATCAAAGCTCTCCTGTTGTGCGGACTCCCAAATGAACTCCTTTCCCTTCCCCTTAAGAAGATTTGTCATAGGGACTGCTGTCTGAGCATATTCCTTGACAAATCGTCTGTAATATCCCGCCAGACCAAGAAAGATTTGAAGTTCCAAAATATTCTGAGGTCTTAGCCAACTGAGTATGGCTTTAACCTTATTTGGGTCCATCTTAATCCCATCTGAAGAGATAATGTGACCCAAATATGCTACTTCTTCAACGAAGAATTCACACTTGGATTGTTTAGCATAAAGCTTATGCTTTCTGAGCAGTCGAAACACCTTTCTGAGGTGTTTTAGATGCTCCTTCCTCGTTTTGCTGTAGACGAGGATGTCATCTAAAAATACGACTACAAACTTACCCAAGTATGGTCTGAGGACACTGTTCATCAAGGTCATAAAGGTAGCTGGAGCATTTGTGAGCCCAAATGGCATCACCTTAAACTCATAATGACCATGACGAGTCCTAAAAGCTGTTTTCGAGACATCTTCCGATCTTATACGGACTTGATGATATCCCGATCTAAGGTCTATTTTGCTGAAAAACTTAGCCCCGTCGAGTTGATCAAACAACTCGTCTGCCCGAGGCATAGGGTATCTATTCTTAATTGTGACTTTATTGAGGGCTCTGTAATCTACGCAAAGACGCATAGATCCCTCTTTCTTTTTCACCAATAGGACTGGTGAGGCCCATGGTGAACTACTGGTCTGAATTTGGCCTTTCCCAAGATAGTCTGTTAACTGCCTAGTTATTTCTTCATCCTCTGTTCGGCTGACCCGATATGGAGGTTTAGAAACAGGTGCTGTACCTGGTACTAGGTTTATTACATGATCTACCTCTCTGCTAGGTGGTAAACCATGTGGCAAATCTTCAGGAAAAACATCTTTAAATTTAGACAATAAAGTTTCTAATTTACTGATTTTCTGCTGAATAGAACTGGAAATAGAAACTTCAGGAATAAACTGAAAGTCACATAAGAATACCTGATGGTCTTCGTCTCCGATTAGCTGACAGAGTTCTGAACTGCAGACCATAGGGCTGTTGGGAACATCATGCTCCCCATGCAACTGGATCTCTCGGCCTTTATGCTGAAAGCTGAGGGTGTTCTCCTGATAGTTTCTGTGGAGGGAAGGTCCTAAACTGTAGAGCCAATCTCTCCCGAGAACAATGTCTGTTCGGTCCAGGTGCATTATCTGAAAGTTTATTTCATCTTGGTACCCCTGAATACCAAGATTTAACTTACTTACCATAGTTTCCCATATTTTTTTGTCTTCACCCTTAGCTAATGAAACTATGTACCTATGCTGACTAGGTACTTCTGGTAGTTTAAGCTTTTTAACCAGGGTGTGGTTGATGAAATTATGGGTTGCCCCATCATCAACCATGACTCTTACTGACTGGTTACCAACTTTCCCATGCATACGTACTAGGTCATGCGGCCCAAAACTGAAGGGTCTCGCTAGCATTGCAGAGGTTAGCTGGCAACAGTGTTCATGATCTTCATGATACACTTTGATCTCGGAAGCTGCCGAGTCACTGGGGAAACATACAGTCTGAACAAGATGAACTTGTTTTTTATCTTTTTTAGTGAAAGGCCCCTTGGGACACTTTCTGGTTTTAAGGGCTGTATGAGTGAAGGGCGTTTCTGAGGAGCTTCACTTTTGAATTTGTCTTCTTTCTTTCTTTTTAAAAATTTCTTTTTAAACTGAAAGTCTTTCTGAGAAGGCTGCTCAGAAAGTGGCTGTTGTCTCGCCTTTTTTCTACCCACTGAATCATCATAGATTTGAGCATATCTGAGAGCTTGCTCAAGGGTAGTAGGCGAGTTTCTCTGGACCTCTACTTTATATTCATCTTTGAGGCCACGGACAAATCCCCTGATTTTCTGATAGTCATCCATATTTTTAATCTTTAAAATTGCTTCTCGATACTGCGAGATATATTGGATGAGGGATTTGTCCATTATTGTTCTTTCCCAGGCTCTATCCAGTTCATTTTCTGGTAGAAATTCTCTTAGGAAAGCTTGTTCAAAAGCTTTCCATGACCGGGGAGTCTGCCCAGTCTCCTGGAGATTTAACCACCACTTATAGGCCATAGGCCCTAAAGAAAGACTGGCCTCAATTGCTTGCAAATGGTCAGGGGTTTGTTTAAGAGCATGAATGTTCTTCCATTTGCTGAGGAAGGTTTGTAGAATATCTGCATTTCTATCCTTCTCTTCCCCATTAAAAGTAGGAGGCTTTAAGTCTTTAAAAACACTGGGGTGAGACCGTAAAGTCTCACCCGAAACTGATGGAAGTGGAGAAGGGGATAACTGAGAAGTGGAGGGAAGGCTTCCTTTCGCGGAGCTCAAAATCAAGTTTTTGAGTTCAGCGAACGAGTCGTCCACACTGGACTTGAAATTGGCTAATGCCAGCTTCAGTTCATCCACTTCTGTTACCAATTGGAGGAACTGCTCCTTGGTAACCAGTTCGTCGAGTTCTTCGGCGAACTGTTCCTGTTCTTCTACTTCCATGGGTTCCTTCCCTTTTCTGTAAGCCAAGGCTTCTGTTTCAAGTTCGTCGAAGCCTCTCTCCTGGGGTTGATCAGGTCCCTGAGGAGTGGTCATCTTCGAAACTGAAAGAGAGCTACCTTAACTTCTGAAGGAAAAAAGTCTAAAAGACTAATTTACAACTGTACACGGGAAAGGAAAGATGACTTAGCTGTTTCTGAGGACTGTACTTCCAAAGAAAGAATGAAGAGGAACCCTTTCAACTCTTTTCCCCAAAATTTCAGACCTGCTGTTCCGAAAAATGCCAGTTTGAGGCTTCAAAACGGTGCTAAATTTCCCGGTTTTTTGAGGATAGTAGCTCGCTGGTCTGATTGCAATCCAACTTGTCCACAAAAAGGCAAATCTGAAGTCCAAAAACCCTTCTGAATTCTGAAATTTCAGAAGTCTCCTACTCGCTGATCTGGTAGGAATCCTCTTGCTCCAAATCTCTGACGTTGGGGCCCAAAAACTTGTTGAAAAACCAGATTTTCAGAAGTACTGGCAGCGCTTGCCCTGCTCCTTTTTTTTGGCTTCAAACTCGCTGAGAACCAGTAACTTTTTCCCTGGAAATCGGATGTAGGTCTCTGACTGTACAGCGATGGAGGTGCTGGCTTCTTCCTACTCTAATTTCGCTGGGAAAACTATAAAGAATCCTCTGAACTCAGTGAGAAACAGCTGTTTTTTCAGCGAGTTACCTACACTTGGAATCTGACTCCTTGCTACTGTGATTTCTCAGTGGAAATCAGAAGTTTGAAGGCTGCTCTTACAGCGATCCTCCTCCTCTATTCCTCTCTGAGAATCTGAGAAACACTTCCTATCTTTTGATAGCTTTCTCTACTACTGTCCTGAACTCCCTAGGATGGAGATGGCTCTGATACCAGTGTAATAGATCCTAACACCACAGTAGGGCAAACAGTAACTGATCCACCCAACCTTGCCTACTCCCTGATATAGAGTAAGCCCCTCCTAGCCCAGTGTGAGGACTGGTAGCATGCAACTTCCAAGTGTCGGCCACGTGGCACTGACGTGGCCGACTGCACGTCGGGACCCAACTGGGGGCCCTATCCTGCTGACAGGGTCCCTAGGCTGTGTTAGGCCCGCCATAGCTATGGACCGTGCTGGGGCACACTACTCACACTGTCTTGCCCTGTTGGTCATGTACGCTGGACACGACCCTGACTGTGGTATCTGACCTATCTGTGTTCTCTAGGGTTCGGCACTGGTTACGAGCTCGTAACAACTCCCATGCAGATCACCTGGCTGGCTAGGCTAGGCCCAAGCTGCGGCCGACTGGGATAGAGAAGCCAAAGATGGGTGTCCCTGTGCAGCTGATAGTGGAGGATAGGTCCGGGGAGTGTGTGCCCGTGGGCCTGCTGCTGGTGGAAGAACTGGATGTGGAGGGGCCATCCGTGCAGGAGGCAAGTACAGCGACGATAAGTACTGAAAGGGGCGCTGCGGTGGCCGGTGCTGGTACATCCTGGGTGCTGCCAAAGGAGGAGCCGGTGCCGTGGGTGCTGCCACAGGAGGAGCCACTGTAGATGTGGCGCTGCAAGAGAAGATCTGGGCATAGATGGTGGCCTGCCATGGAGACCTGTTGCTGCAAAAGTGGATGGCGATGGAGCGGCTGCAGGCCTCAATGGCATCGGTGGCACTGGAGGTGCTGTGCGGCGCACATACACCCTCTGAGGAACTGGAGGAACTGCAGACACCTCGTGTAGCTGCTCTGGTTGAGACTCTGTGTAGGGCATGCTGGCTAGAGAGGATGGGGGCGCCCTGGCGCTCGGCATCTGCTGGGCCTCTGAATCCAAGTCTGCAATCAAGTCGTCCAGCTGGGCATCCGAATACAAATGCTCTGGGCTCTGGGACTCATCATGTGCACCATCCTCTGGATCATCCCGTGCCTCATCCTGTGCACCATGGGGACCCTGCATGGCCTCCCAATCGGTACAATCAAAGTCCTCTGGTGACTCCTCTGGTGTGCTGTCTTAGAAATGCCTATGAATCTGTGATGCACGCATCCAAGCAGCTGCGGAAGGTAAGCCCAAATCACTCTGCCCCCTATCAAGAGCCTCCTCTATCATATCAACATAAGAAGGTATGCCATTGGCCCCCCCTGTGTGCCCTGCCTGTCTCCCGGTATAATCTGTGGTATGTGACCCACCTCCACCACGTGGTGCACCTGTGAACCCTGCTCTAGGTGTGTGCCCAACACCTGTATCATATGCCTCATCCCTCTCTGATCTGGCGAACACAACCCGAATTCTGACACTGGCTCATCTGGCTCGTACAATGGACTCTCTCTCTCATGTCGGCAAGCTCCCTCTCTCTGCCATAAGCTGCGTGCCCAGGTCATCTGCAGGCATGGGATGGGTGCTGTCCGTAGGCAATTCAACCTGGCGCTCCAAATCTGATATCTTCGTCTGCAAGGTTCAAAATTTGCGTGTCAGAGAGACAATTTGATCAAGAAACGAGACCAACGTATAAGTCGTCAACCAACATGCTCCGGGAGAATAACTAATCACCTGCTATGCGCTCGTAATTGTTGATAGTCTCCTGGCAAGGCGTGCGTTGGTGCTATAGAACACCAACTGCTCCAATTGACTCACTGACAGCCTCTTTATTCTCCTCGTGTGAATGAGTGCCCATGTGTCCAGTTACGCTCACACAAGGAGGCAGCACAGTCCTGTGGTACGTGCATTGAAATGCTTCAGCACATTTGCACGGGTGGAACTTCAACGAAACACAACAATGGAGGATAAAATGAGATGCATACCTGAGAAAGGAAACGTAGTGCAAGACGCTGTATAGATGGATATGTGCTACCGAACATGGTCCACTAGGTAATGGGAAGCTGCCTCCTCTCTGGATCCTGAGTAGCCGGGTGGCCGAACGTGCCCATGCCGAAACGAAATGCAGCGAGCTCCTCCATGATCCTGATAGGATCCAAACCTATGTGTGGAGCCACTCTGTGAATGTACTGAAGCCAATCGGCCTCGAGCTCCCTGTCTGCGATCTGTGTCGGAGAGAGGAAGAGGGGATGCAGTATGTGTGCAACGCTGTGGATACTCCTGTGGAAGTAGTTCCACCGCGTCTCCCAGATGAACTTCAGCTCGGTCATCCTGCAGGTGAGAGGCATGTTAAAACCTGGGCATTACAAAAAAACGTAACATTGACAGAAAAACAAGCTAGCAACCACTGAAAAGATAAAGACCAATCACAACATTATACCGCTTACCTCTGTGGCTGCAGGAACTGTCCGATTCGGTCCATGAGCTCATATACCAGTCCAAGTGTCGACCCCTCGCTGTCAGCCATGTGGAGCACAATGTAGAGTGGTCGAAGCAGTCCTAACGATGTCTGTGCATCCCTCCAGAACTGGTCTCCCCTCACCGTGGAAGAAAAGTGCTCCCCATCCTCAGTGTGCTGAAACGTACTGGCACACCAAAGATCACTGGCAACCATCTGTAGAAGCTGTGCCCTGCACCTGATCAAACGGTCGATGACCACCAAGTCGAATGCAAAGCGTGTGGGGGCTGGCTTCTTGAGGTACAACTGGCTGAACACCCGGAACATGGCAAGAACACGCCTCAAGAGGGCCTCACGAACGATGGCTCTAACCCAGGGAAGTGCACCTATGTCCCCCATCAGAAGGTCTATGCCGTGCGCTGCACAGGGGGTATGAACAATGTGAGGGAACTCGGCCTCTAGCAGTACACCCATTTGAACGCACTCCCCAGATGAACTTCAATAGCTTACTAATTACTTATGCTGCAAACCCTAAACCCTAAACCCAACAGCCCACTATCATCTTTGGAATGGCTATATCACATTGTTGTCTGGAAAGTGTAGCATTGAAAATAGTTGGTAAAATCTATCAATTACACCGCAGATTATGAGGGTGCAAACCCAAGGTGCTTACTAGTTTCTATCACACTTCAGACTTATGGAAGAGCTCGAACTTTCATCCTGACTACCTGAAGGCTTGTACGCTTCATCATCATCAGAATCTTGCTCAACAGTATATTTGATATCTTCCTTTTGGCTGTTTGTTGGCTTGTGTGGCTAACTAAACCAAACAAAAGGTCAACATTTTTTGCGTGTTTTGAGGTGCTTGTGTGGTGTGCATCCTCGATTCCATAGCTTGAGGAAAACAGCTACAACAAAACTGCTGCTTGCAATTTCAAACTCCAAGGCACTCCAGAAAAAAGGTGGACAATTTTTCAAATGCGGATTATGAGGGTGCAAACTCAAGGTGCTTGTTGCCATTTCTGGTGAAAACGCTTCGTTATTTCTATCACACTTCAGACTTCTGGAAGAGCTCGAACTTTCTTCTTGATTAACTGAAGGCTTGTACTCTTCATCATCATCAAAATCTTGCTCAACAGTATATTTGATATCTTTTTGGCTGTTTCTTGGCTCGCACGGCTAACTAAACCAAACAAAAGGTCAACATTTTTTGCGTGTTTTGAGGTGCTTGTGTGGTGTGCATCCTCGATTCCATAGCTTGAGGAAAACAACTGCAACAAAACTGCTACTCACAATTTTAAACTCCAAGGCTCTCCAAGTTCATAGTTGGTCTTTGCACATTCTCACTTCATCTCCAAGTTCGGCTTGCATAGGCCCAATCAAGAACTGAATGGTCATCAGAAGAGTGACTGGTCACCAGAGCTGTGTCATTCACTACAGGGAACCACAAGACCGACACACTACTGTGTCTTATATCAGCATCTCAGGAAGGACCAATTGTGACTCCACTTCCAAAATTGCATAAGAACATGCAAACAAAAATAACTAGTCTTTGCACAGTCTAGCTTCATCTCAACATTCTCTCTCTCTCTCTCTCTCTCTCTCACATTTTCATCTCATTACAGATATTACATATGTTAAACACATACATACATTATGTTAAGAGTACAAAGATTGCGTTTCACAAAACCAGGTGCATTTTGCGCAAAAAAGCATACTGTGTATTAAATTAAGAGATGTATCAAATAAACATTACGCATCCCGCCACATACGGTTGGGTCAGTTTGTAAACTACTGTCTATATATGCCGCCTCATTTACTGCCGAAAATTACATATAAAGAACCCGCCACATACGGCTGGACCTTATTTAGGCTTGACATTTCTAGGGCACCAAAGAGCCCACAGACTCGTCGTCCCGGTCAGGTGCATTAGTCTGTCGCTCTGCCTCCTGGATGGCCCGACGACGAAGGACCCTTTCCCTGACCATGGCCAGCTGTTCTGCAGTGAAGTTAATTCCAATCTGCTGTGTTTCCTCAACCTCGCCAGCGAGGGTAGGGGGGAGCAGGTCCGAGAGTCGTAGTGCACGGGGCTGTAGCTCTGGGAGTCGCACCATTATCTCTCGCTGGCTCTCGTGAAATTCTGCTTCCTACTTCCGATGCCGATCGCTGTGCCTGCAGACATCTTCCAAGAGCTTCGCCCTCTGCGCACAAAGAAGACGTCAAGCCATATACCACAATGGAAATAAACTGTGAAAAACAAAAAAGAAGCCTAAATTGCATGCGAACAGGTACAGGGGAAATGCTCACGTCAGTTGGTGTGCACCCTGCCATCTCGACCTTAACCATCTCTCTCTCTCTCTCTCTCTCTCTCTCTCTCTCTCTCTCTCTCTCTCTCTCTCTCTCTCTCTCTCTCTCTCTCTCTCTCTCTCTCTCTCTCTCTCATGCGCGCGCGCGTTCTGAACGCGGCCAGACACCCTCTAGAGGCTCTGTTGTTTTTTTTTTCAAAAAAAATGCGCGTCCGGGTCCTGGACGCGTCCAATGTCCCAAAAAAAAAAATGGACGCGTTTGGGTCGAGACGTCGGACACGGACGCAAAATGCCCGCATCTGGCCGGGACCCTCATGTCTGTTAAATATATATATATATATATATATATATATATATATATATATATATATATATATATATTTATCAGAGGAGCACGTCCGGACGCGTCCCATTTTTTTAAAATTTTTTTTTAGACTAAATAGCACTAAAAAAACTTAAAAAAAAAAAAGCGGACGCGCGTTCGGACGCAACGTCCGCTATCTTAGATATATATATATGATGAATGCGTCCGGGGTGCGTCCAGGGGTGGACGCGTCCAACATTTTCCAATTTTTTTTTTTCAGAAAAAAAAAAACAGGCCCCTCCCCTCATTGTTCCACATCTCCAAAACGAAATAAAAACAATTTTCCTCCCCCTACAAATCCCCCCCCCGCAGAATTAATTATCAGAGTGTGTGTGGCACCCACCTGCCTCCTCCTATAAAAAAAAAGTAAAAAGGTACCCAAAAAAATTTGCAACAAACCTAACCACTGCCCACGCCTCCCATAACTAAGATACCATACAATCGGGCATGAAAGAGCAAACAATTTATATTTTTTGAGTCTTGAGAACACTGTCTCGTGCTCTCGCTATCTCTGTCTCTCTGACGGATCTATATTATATTATTATAAAAATGCAGGTCAACGATGAGCTCCCTGGATGAACTTCAACAGCTTACTAATTACTTATGCTCCACAATGTCATTCAACACAGGGAAGTACAAGACTTACACAGTACTATGGCCTATATGATGAGATAGGTTTAGGGTTTTGGGATGAACTCCAACATCAACACTGAAAGGAAATAGGAATTCTGTCATTGCTGCAGCAGAATAGAATGGGATGATCGGATCGCAGGATGAGATTTTTTGAGAGCATAAGGTCCTTGTGCTTTTGACCAATTCTAAATGCTCGGGAAATTGCATGTTGTGCCACAGCAGGAATCCTTCAAATTTACTTTCCTCATATGACAAACCAATCTAAGGATAGACAGGGATCAATACATATCCCTGTCAATGAGTCCTCTAGCTTCATTCTCTTATTTGTACACGTCTTCTCAGGTAATCCAAGTGCCTTATGCTTTACGGGCATAAGTTTCAAAAAAATTGTGAAGTCACAAATACCAGGCAAGTTTTCTAGAACTTCTCCTTTATCCTAGCTAACAAAGCCTCCTTTGTCCAAGGACTGTTATCCAAGGTTTAGGGTTAGGGGATTGTCATTATGTACAGTTCGTTATCCAAGGTGCCGGTCAACTAGATTCACATTTTTTGCCTTATGGGGGTAATGATCAATACTCATTTCACCTGGATATTTGGCC
Source organism: Diphasiastrum complanatum (assembly GCA_029204225.1). Classification (NCBI taxonomy): domain Eukaryota; kingdom Viridiplantae; phylum Streptophyta; class Lycopodiopsida; order Lycopodiales; family Lycopodiaceae; genus Diphasiastrum; species Diphasiastrum complanatum. Next base: position 65,853,290 of record CM055100.1, read on the forward strand.
AGGAAGATTTGTAAGAAAACAATGGTCAAAAAGGTCTTTCCAGTGCCTGGAGAAATCTAGGGTGCGAATTGGGCGTCCTATCTTTGGCACAACTATGTAAATTGCATGCATGATCAAGCTCAAGACCAGAAGTTTTTTGGGTGAAGTGAATGCTCAGCATCTCAAGAAGGACCAGTTGTGACTCCACTTCCTGAACTGTTTAAGAACATGCAAACAAAAATGTTCTGCTGCTGAAGCTTTCTTGAGAATTGCAGTTCTACTTCTCCATGAAAAAGGTACATACACAAGTGAGCTATTTTTCATTCTGATTAGTGAAAGATCTGCTCATTACAACAACACAGACTCTGCAAATTTTATCTGGAAAGTCATTAATTGCTCCTTCAAATCCACGTCAAACGTTTTTAGGGTGATTTCAGAGACAACACCCACTGATTTCCAATCGGTGGATTTTCTTGCCTGGGAAGTAAAGGTCTTGGAGTACCAAGAAAAAGCGGAGCTAGACTAAGCAGAATGGCTTGAAGCTGAGAAATATGTTGAGACCCAACGCAGTGTGTTCAAGGATGCTGAAGAGCTTTCAGAAAGGTGCTGGATACAAAGCTATTTTCTTGGATAAATTTTTCCAGTGATGTTTGCTATCCTGCACCCTAAACCCTAAACCTACACACTACTATGTCTTATAGGATGAGATCGGTTTCTCCCCGGATGAACTTCACCAGCTTACGAATTACTTATGCTCCAAACCCTAAACCCTAAACCCTAAACCTACACACTGCTATGTCATATAGGATGAGATCGATTTCTCCCCGGATGAACCCCAATAGCTTACTAATTACTTATGCTACAACTTCATCACTGGACCCTAAACCTTAAACCCTGGCTGCAATACGCCGTCTCCCAGTAGCCCACTATTTATTTTGGAATGGTTGTATCACATTGGAGTTTGGAAAGTGTAGCACTGAACTTTCCTCAGACAACAAACTCTCCTCTCTCTCTCTCTCTCTCTCTCTCTCTCTCTCTCTCTCTCTCTCTCTCTCTCTCTCTCTCTCTCAAGACCAGAAGATTTTTTGGGAGAAGTATCCTCGTGTTCTTTGTGCGTGGGAAATGCCCTTCATCTAAAAACCTTTTAACCACGTTTGTTGTGCCGACGGATATCTTCCAGGAGCTTCTCTGTCTGCACACAAAGAAGACCGTCAAGCAAATCCCACGATGGAAATAAACTGTGAAAAAACAAAAAAGAAGCCTATATTGCAAGCGAACAGGTACAGGGCAAACGCTCACGTCAGTTGGTGTGTGCCCTGCCATCTCCCACCGGATTCTTCTACCCTTTGTGTGTGTGTGTGTGTGTGTCTCTCTCTCTCTCTCTTTGTGTGTCTCTCTCTCTCTCTGTGTCCCTCCCTCCCTACTTATACCCTAAACCCTAAACCATATCTCTCTCTCTCTCTCTCTCTCTCTCTCTCTCTCTCTCTCTCTCTCTCTGCCTCCACCCTCTCCATGGCCAAGAAAAAGGGGAGCCCTCGCTCCCCTCCCTCCCCTTCGCTGCCCCCTCCCTCTCCTTTGCTGCCGGATTCCACCCCCTCGCTGGCCCCTCCCACCCCCTCGCTGCCTGCTCAGCCTACTCCCGCCCCTTCCCACCCCCTCGCTGCCTGCTCAGACTAATCCTACCCCTCCCACCCCCTCGCTGGCCCTTCCCACCCACTCGCTGCCTGCTCAGACTAATCCTACCCCTCCCACCCCTTCGCTGGCCCTTCCCACCCCCTCGTTGGCTTCCATTCCCTCTTTTCTGCCTGCTGAGGCAACGCTGGCTGCCCAGCAGGCACTCAGCCCTCCCCCCTCTTCCTTGGCCCTCTCCTTTCTCCATGGTTCTCCTGCCCCCTCCCATTATCCTCTCTCATTTCCTAAAGAAGTCTACTCTCCTATGAAAGCATTTGAACAGTACCTTCTTTCTTGCATGGAGCAGATTACACTAGAATCTAGCTACCTTAGGATTGAAATGGGTCAAATGAAAACCACAATACAAGCTATGGCAATCGAGAAGCAAACTATGATGGCTCGGATCATATCTTTGGAAGAGACCTTGAGCAGAAAAGAAGAACCAGCCAGCACCACAAAGATCCAAGAATTGGAGGAACGGATTGAGCAACATAAGGCGGAAACCAAAACATGGGCCTCTCTATTCAAAGAAGACGGTAAAGAAGGTACACACACTTTCAATAGCGTCATCTCAGCCACCATATTCGAAGAAGAAATGCGGAAGTATAAATCTTTGAATGTGCGGGTGCGAGGAATTGAAGATACTAAGGCTCCAATTACCGAAGCAACCAGTTTCCTCACGGATACACTTTCCCACCATCACAACGGAATGGAAAGAGTGTGGAGAACTAAAAGAGATCCAACTACACTCATCATACGGTTCACAGGAATAGAGGAGCGGCAAGCTGTCCTTAGGCTACGAGCTAGGCTGAGAGTGTAATTGATCCTAACACCACAGTAGGGCAAACACTAACTGATCCACCCAACCTTGCCTACTCCCTGATATAGAGTAAGCCCCTCCTAGCCCAGTGTGAGGACTGGTAGCATGCTACTGCCAAGTGTCGGCCACGTGGCACTGACGTGGCCGACTGCACGTCGGGACCAATTGGGGGCCCCATCCTGCTGACAGGGTCCCTAGGCTGTGTTAGGCCCGCCATGGCTATGGACCGTGCTGGGGCACACTACTCACACTGTCTTGCCCTGTTGGTCATGTACGCTGGACACGACCCTGACTGTGGTATCTGACCTATCTGTGTTCTCTAGGGTTCGGCACTGGTTACGAGCTCGTAACACTCCCTCCCCCTTAAGAACCGTCTTGGTCCTCTAAGACAAAGACTGGAAAAATCCTGCGAAGGACGCTGCCTCTTTCCCAAGTGGCATTCTCAACAGGCTGATCATTCCACTTAACCAGATATTCTCGGTATAGAGTATGACGAGTCTGCGTCTCTCTACTATCAAGAATCTCCTCTGGTTCATGTGGAGGTTGTTGAGGATCCAATGGGAGAACTAGAACACTGTCCCCTACCAGATTATCTGATCTGGTTAAGGCTTTTCGTAATTGACTTACATGAAAGACTGGAAAAACCTTACTGCTGTGTGGGAGTTCTAGTTCATAGGTGACCTCGCCTAGTCTCCTACTGATGGTAAAGGGACCACAATACCTTGGAGACAACTTAGCACACACTCCTGATTTGAGGGTTTTAGAGTCAACTGGGACTCTCAAGTAGACTTTCTCACCAGTGGAGAACTGCACATCCCGTCTGTGTGGATCTGCATAATGCCTGGCTCGATCCTGGGATTGTCTAATGCTACGCTTAGCATGTTCTATCATCTGGTTTAGGTCTTCTAAAAAGTTTCTGGCTGCTTCAACTTTTTCTTGTTTAAACCCTACAGCTGTGGGTGAGCGTGGCTGAAAACCGTACATCAGCATAAATGGGCTGTATCCCGTAGCTGAATGTTTGGTACTGTTGTAAGCAAACTCTAATATCGAGAGATACTCCTCCCAATTAGTCTGCTTCTTGCTGACGTATGCACGAAGCATATCCTCCAGCACTTGATTTACCCTTTCTGTTTGACCGTCCGTCTGTGGATGGTAGGTGGTACTCATATTAAGTTTAGTATGGAGATGATGGAATACTGCCCTCCAAAAATTTCCAGTAAACTTACTGTCCCGGTCGTTGACTATGCCGGAAGGTAGACCGTACAATTTAAATAGCCCGTCTACAAACAACCTCGCTAACTCTAGAGCTCTAACGGTTGTTTTGGTCGGAATAAAATGAGCCATTTTGGTCAGACGGTCAACTGTGACCCATATAGCGTCATTACCCTTTTGGGTTTTAGGCAGGCCTACTATAAAATCCATGGAGATACTCTCCCATTTACCAGCTGGTATTTCTAAGGGATGCAACAACCCTCCCGCCTTTAAACGCTTTGCTTTATTTACTTGACATTTCTGGCAACTGGTTACATACTGGTGGACGTCCTTTTTCATACTGGGCCAGAAAAATTGCCTACGAAGAAGCTCATAGGTCTTCTGTATGCCTGGGTGTCCCGCGCTAGGATTGTCATGACATTCATATAGGACCTGCTGCCTATAATCCTCTGAATTGGGGACACATACTCTATCTCTATAGAGCAAGTACTCATCCTGAATGGAATACTGTTTCCATTTAAATCCTTGAGTCAACTGACCCTCAACCCCTAGGGTTTGCTTGGGTAATACAGGCTCAGAATCCTCAACGTCATCTGACGACGTATACTCGGACTCATCATCATCCTCAACGGAAGCTGCCGTATTCTTGGATGAACTGGCACCAGCCCCGGGAACTGGTTCTGGAGTCTGTAACTGTTTGTTCTGGACTGAGTTCCAGATAATAGAGAAGAATGCATCATGCTGGCATTTCCCTCTCAAGGACTCGAGTAACTGATTACGAATCTGAGTAAAACTCAGCTCGTTTATCATAGGCATTTTGCTAAGGGCATCTGCTACTGTATTGAATTTTCCACGCCTATATCTGATAGACATGTCAAACTCTTGCATCAACTCTGCCCAACGAGCTTTCCGACCTCTAAGCTCAGGTTGATTGCAAAGGTATCTGAGACTCTCGTGGTCTGTCAGGACCTCAAAGTTGGCACCATACAAATAATGCCTCCAAGTCTTAAGGGCATGGACTATAGAAAAGAGTTCCTTTTCATAGGCACTATACCTAGTCTGTGCTGGCTCGAGTTTTTTACTCTCGAACGCAACTGGTCGTCCACCCTGAGTTAGCACAGCACCTACTGCAAAGTCGCTAGCATCTGTTTCGACCACAAATGGCTGATTGGGGTCGACGACTTTTAAAACTGGTGCTGTAGCTAAGGCTGTTTTGAGAGCATCAAAGCTCTCCTGTTGTGCGGACTCCCAAATGAACTCCTTTCCCTTCCCCTTAAGGAGATTTGTCATAGGGACTGCTATCTGAGCATATTCCTTGACAAATCGTCTGTAATATCCCGCCAGACCAAGAAAGATTTGAAGTTCCAAAATATTCTGAGGTCTCAGCCAACTAAGTATGGCTTTAACCTTATTTGGGTCCATCTTAATCCCATCTGAAGAGATAATGTGACCCAAATATGCTACTTCTTCAACGAAGAATTCACACTTGGATTGTTTAGCATAAAGCTTATGCTTTCTGAGCAGTCGAAACACCTTTCTGAGGTGTTTTAGATGCTCCTTCCTCGTTTTGCTGTAGACGAGGATGTCATCTAAAAATACGACTACAAACTTACCCAAGTATGGTCTGAGGACACTGTTCATCAAGGTCATAAAGGTAGCTGGAGCATTTGTGAGCCCAAATGGCATCACCTTAAACTCATAATGACCGTGACGAGTCCTAAAAGCTGTTTTCGCGACATCTTCCGATTTTATACGGACTTGATGATATCCCGATCTGAGGTCTATTTTGCTGAAAAACTTAGCCCCGTCGAGTTGATCAAACAACTCGTCTGCCCGAGGCATAGGGTATTTATTCTTAATTGTGAGTTTATTGAGGGCTCTGTAATCTACGCAAAGACGCATAGACCCCTCTTTCTTTTTCACCAATAGGACTGGTGAGGCCCATGGTGAACTACTGGTCTGAATTTGGCCTTTCCCAAGATAGTCTGTTAACTGCCTAGTTATTTCTTCATCCTCTGTTCGGCTGACCCGATACGGAGGTTTAGAAACAGGTGCTGTACCTGGTACTAGGTTTATTACATGATCTACCTCTCTGCTAGGTGGTAAGCCATGTGGCAAATCTTCAGGAAAACCATCTTTAAATTTAGACAATAAAGTTTCTAATTTACTGATTTTCTGCTGAATAGAACTGGAAATAGAAACTTCAGGAATAAACTGAAAGTCACATAAGAATACCTGATGGTCTTCGTCTCCGATTAGCTGACAGAGCTCTGAACTGCAGACCATAGGGCTGTTGGGAACATCATGCTCCCCATGCAACTGGATCTCTTGGCCTTTATACTGAAAGCTGAGGGTGTTCTCCTGATAGTTTCTGTGGAGGGAAGGTCCTAAACTGTAGAGCCAATCTCTCCCGAGAACAATGTCTGTTCGATCCAGGTGCATTATCTGAAAGTTTATTTCATCTTGGTACCCCTGAATACCAAGATTTAACTTACTTACCATAGTTTCCCATATTTTTTTATCTTCACCCTTAGCTAATGAAACTATGTACCTATGCTGACTAGGTACTTCTGGTAGTTTAAGCTTTTTAACCAGGGTGTGGTTGATGAAATTATGGGTTGCCCCAGCATCAACCATGACTCTTACTGACTGGTTACCAACTTTCCCATGCATACGTACTAGGTCATGCGGCCCAAAGCTGAAGGGTGTCGCTAGCATTGCAGAGGTCAGCTGGCAACAGTGTTCATGATCTTCATCATACACTTTGATCTCGGAAGCTGCCGAGTCACTGGGGAAACATACAGTCTGAAGAAGATGAACTTGTTTTTTATCTTTTTTATATTTTTTAGTGAAAGGCCCCTTGGGACACTGTCTGATTGTGTGTCCCTTGCCCATACACACAAAGCACAAACGTTCTTGTTTGGCTTTCTCAAAATCATCTGGTTTTAAGGGCTGTATGAGTGAAGGGCGTTTCTGAGGAGCTTCACTTTTAAATTTGTCTTCTTTCTTTCTTTTTAAAAATTTCTTTTTAAATTGAAAGTCTTTCTGAGGAAGCTGCTCAGAAAGTGGTTGTTGTCTCGCTCTCTTCCTACCCACTGAATCATCATAGATTTGAGCATATCTGAGAGCTTGCTCAAGGGTAGTAGGCGAGTTTCTCTGGACCTCTACTTTATATTCATCTTTGAGGCCACGGACAAATCCCCTGATTTTCTGATAGTCATCCATATTTTTAATCTTTAAAATTTCTTCTCGATACTGCGAGATATATTGGATGAGGGATTTATCCATTACTGTTCTTTCCCAGGCTTACCAGGCTCTATCCAGTTCATTTTCTGGTAGAAATTCTCTTAGGAAAGCTTCTTCAAAAGCTTTCCATGACCGGGGAGTCTGCCCAGTCTCCTGGAGATTTAACCACCACTTATAGGCCATAGGCCCTAAAGAAAGACTGGCCTCAATTGCTTGCAAATGGTCAGGGGTCTGTTTAAGAGCATGAATGTTCTTCCATTTGCTGAGGAAGGTTTGTAGAATATCTGCATTTCTATCCTTCTCTTCCCCATTAAAAGTAGGAGGCTTTAAATCTTTAAAAACACTGGGGTGAGACCGTAAAGTCTCACCCGAAACTGATGGAAGTGGAGAAGGGGATAACTGAGAAGTGGAGGGAAGGCTTCCTTTCGCGGAACTCAAAATCAAGTTTTTGAGTTCAGCGAATGAGTCGTCCACATTGGACTTGAAATTTGCTAATGCCAACTTCAGTTCATCCACTTCTGTTACCAATTGGAGGAACTGCTCCTTGGTAACCAGTTCGTCGAGTTCTTCGGCGAACTGTTCCTGTTCTTCTACTTCCATGGGTTCCTTCCCTTTTCTGTAAGCCAAGGCTTCTGTTTCAAGTTCGTTGAAGCCTCTCTCCGGGGGTTGATCAGGTCCCTGAGGAGTGGTCATCTTCGGAACTGGAAGAGAGCTACCTTAATTTCTGATGAAAAAAAGTCAAAAGACTAATTTACAACTGTACAAGGTAAAGGAAAGATGACTTAGCTGTTTCTGAGGACTGATACAGAGACTTCATGATCGGGGCTTTCAGGAGGATACTATACAGGTGGTAGTAGCATTGTACAGGCGAGTTATTGGCAGGGTCCGACTATCAGGAGTTATTTCACTGGAGGTGGTCAGTACTATTGGGGTCAAACAAGGATGTCCACTCTCTCCTACACTTTTTGGTCTTTACATTGACAAGCTAGAGCATGTTATACGGAGTGATGGAGGGGAGGGTTGTACATTGGGCGACCTCATTATTGCTATTCTCCTTTATGCTGATGATGTGGTTCTGCTTCCACGGACGAGAGAGGGTTTGCAGCGAGACTTAGATGCTCTTCTTTCTTTCTGCACACGGTGGGGTTTGTCGGTGAATGTGGCCAAGACTAAGGTTATGGTGTTCAACACCTCTAGGTCTTTCATGATGCGACAAGAGCTTCTATGGGATGGTCATCCACTAGAGGTTGTTGATTCCTATACATATCTAGGAGTACTATTCTCGGGGCCTACGTTCAGTATGAGACACACAGCTATTTCCCGGGTACGGAAGGGCTATGCCTCACTGGTAGATTTGGAGAGACTATGTTTCATCTGACACATCAGAGATGCGACTAGTAAGTGTCGGCTCTTTGACACTATGGTTGTATGTATGCTTCCGAGACATGGAGCACTGGTATGACAGCTACTGATTGGACATATATCTCCCGGCTCCAGATTCGTTTATATTGGCGGAGTTCGCGGTCCCCCCCATTCAGATTGAGGCCTTATTCCATATTGTGACATTCATACAGAGGTTAGAGGATCTTCAGGACGGGGTACACATTATGTAGTTGCAGCTTTATCTTCATCCCGACGCCTACACTCAGAGGGACACCTTTTCTCATGGTACTCCCAGGCTTGCCGTCTCCTCTCCACATTGGGTATCCAGATCAGTGACCTACCTGCGGGCACCCACCAGTACATCAGAGGCCTCCTTTACAGATCATATCTTCATATCACTTGGCAGGGTCCATTGGGGACCAAGAGTGAGTTTTATCGTACACACTTTCTATCTCTTGATCCGGCTGGCTGCCCCATAGTATCTGGTTACTTGTTGAGGAGTATATCACATAGTCTGCGGATAGCGATGGGTCAGTTTCGGGTTTCTTCACATCAGCTGGCCATTGAGACCGGCAGATACAGTGGCACCCCACGAGAGGACCGGCTTTGTAGCATGTGTGTTATGCATGAGATTGAGGACGGGGCACATTTCCTCTTCAGATGTCCAGCCTACTATGAGATTCGGGGGCGCTACTATTGCTTGTTCAAAGAGCACCCAGTTACACTTTCTACCTTGATATCTTATGAGGACCCTAGATGTGTCGCACTGATGATCCGAGAGATGTCAGACCTGAGGAGGAGGAGACTAGATGATACACATTCCCTGACACAGCTGAGCATTGATGAGTGCATATCCCGTCGGAGACAGAGATCCGAGGTATCCATAGGCAGCGATTCAAATGGAGAGGCCGAGATTCCCGATTCCTTCGTACATCGGCATCAGAGACCATGTTGACGGCCAGAGAGACAGCCAGCTATTAGACCACAGCCCAGAGCGCCACGACAGTAGAGACGACACCGACAGCCTATCCGGCGACAGAGGTCCAGGGCACATCTAATGACACCTTCACAACATACCATCCACCATTTCTTCCATGTTGATGGGCATCATGATATACGATTCCAGGCTATTGGATCCTGACTGGGCCAGCCGTCTTTATGCATTGTATTTGCAATTATTGTTTTATAGATGATTGAGCTTTAAGCTCCTATGTGCACACTTGACATGTACCTTTTCTTAGTCCTATGTACCTTAGGGTATTTAAGGACATTAATAAAATCTTTCTTTCTCTCCCTAAACCAAATCTGCCTCTGTTTTTCTCTCTCTCTCTCTCTCCCCCCCTCTCTTTCCCTCCCTAAACCCAATAGCATCTCTCTCTCTCTCTCTCTCTCTCTCTCTCTCTCTCTCTCTCTCTCTCTCTCTCTCGCGCACGTTTTAGGGTTTAGGGGCCAAACCTAATTTTTTTTTGAAAAAAAAAAATATGCGTCCGCGTCAGGACGCGTCCAGCGTAAAAAAAAAAAAAAGTAGATTATATGAATTTTTTGCCCTAAACCATGCTGTGACCAACCCAACTGTTTTTTTCTCTGTTATGTTTGCAGTTGTGGAGATGTTTGGTGTCAAACTCCTAACGTCAAGGAAATCAAAGGAAGTTTTAATCAGCCAACTACTTATTAGAGGACTAATATATACTTATTAGTTGCCTGAGGAAGAATAGCATTGTAAATACACTAAATTCATGATGTGAAGTATCTCCTAGGGCTCGTGTAATGCTCATCTAAATCCATTTTACGTGTGCGTAAAAGCCCTTTTTAATTTGATGATTCAAATTGGTCATTTCTCTGCAAGTAGCAGGAAGCATATCTAATTTTCAAATGCTTGGTTATTTTAGTTGGTTGAGATATTTGCGATGTTTTGTCCCTACAATTTTGAGCTTGCATTGATTTATTTGGAGTGTTACATTAATAAACTTCTAATTTTAGAATATGCAGGTGATAAGTCGACAAAACAGAATGCCAAAGTGGTTGCAAAATTGGCATTTGAAGTGCTATCATCCCATTTCTTAGATGTCTATCCAAATTATCTGGAGCAAGTAACGTCTATTGTTCTTGGTCATCTTTTGGTTTCGGCAAAGGTTTGTAAATACAGAATTGACGGTTATTTTTCCTCATGGCGGCGGTTAAAAAATATATCTAAATGTAGTTTAGTACTGTGTAAAAGAATGATAGAATTATTTGTGTCCTTTACTAAGACTCCTTTCAGCTTAGAATATGAAGTTGGAGTTTCATTTCGTTTGCAGAATTGGAGATTCAACTTATTCGTTATGAAGCAAGCAATAAAGCTTCCAGTGACCTTATTCACAAGTTTTTCAAAGATTGAAGATGATTCGCTGCAGAGAAAGGGCATGATGCTATCAAAGGTAACTTCTTTTCACGAGCCTGTATGCTTTTTAGTAGGGGGCGCAAAGGTATGTCTTTAGATTGTTATACCAATGCAGATTACAGTTTGTTGGTTTCAATACCAAAATGTGGTGACATCGGCAGAAAAGTCAAACTGACTTAAGCTTACGGATTGATTTTTGATTATTATGCAGGATGGAAAGCAAACCTGGCTTTCTAATGTAAATACAAAAATCATTTTAGCTCTGTCCACTCATTTCCTTGAAAATGCATCTAATTGCTTTTCAGTATTTAGAAAGGCAATTTCAGGAAGCAAGGAAGCCAAGTCTTTATCGCTTCTTGTGGTTTCTCAGATCTTGAAGAGGAGATTGGGTACGTTTTCCTAGCTCAGAATTCTATAGCCGAGTTTTGTGCATGAAATTATGTTCACCTTGATCTTGTCAAAGTACTCAGGAATCAGCTTTAAACACTGCGTGCTGCAATTAGTGCACAGATCATTGGCCTTGGTTCCCAATTGTTTGTTGGTACTTTTGAGTCCAGCGCATGCATGAGAGAGAGAGAGAGAGAGAGAGAGAGAGAGAGAGAGAGAGAGAGAGAGAGAAAGAAAGAAAGCTTTATTAATGTCTTTTCCATGCCCAAAGGCATATAAGACTGAAGAGGTCTTACAACAGAGTAAATGGAACTCGGACGGGACAGTGCCGTCAACAGAAAACTAGACTAAAACGTAAAACGTAAATCGCTATGCAAAGAAAGCTCATGTCTCACGCAAGAGAGGAAATAAATGGCCGTAGCTCAAAACATCTCTCACGTAGGAGAGGGAGAAGAATATGAGATTTTAAGTTCTGCAATTTTAACCAAGACTGGACGTCCGGAGAGAGAGAGAGAGAGAGAGAGAGAGAGAGAGAGAGAGAGAGAGAGAGAGAGAGAGAGAGAGAGAGAGAGAGAATAGAATAGAATGTATTAATGTCTACAGAGTGCCGATGGGCACATGAGACAGAAAAAGTACATTAGAAAGGAGCATTGTTCAAGCCGGACTTATTTCTATCAACTAAAACATAGAATAAAAACAGAAATAAACCGTAAATAAAACCAAAGCTTAACCTCCAGCTATGGTGAGGGTACAAAAGCACCACCAGCTACGCGGAGGAATAAAACTTACTAACTGAGAGAGAAAAACTGTGTGATCTGGTGTGAGACACACGGAGGTTAGCTTCGGTCGTTGAGCTGGAATGTTAATCTCACTGTCTGAAATATCATCTCTGAATCTTTTTTGAAAGAAAAATGTAACATGTGGCTGGCTATTGTCAACATCCTGATCCTTTGACAGAAGAGAAGATCTCAAAGAGAACATCTCTCGTAATAGCAAGCCAACAAAATTCGCGTCTGGATAGGCAAAGAAGGAACCAAGTGTGAGTGGAATATCCCGATAGAGACAATGATATCTGCCTCTGATCTCATAGTAAGCTGGACATCTGAAAATAAAGTGAAACTTATCCTCAACCTCCTGTAGTGTACAACACTGACAGATCCGTAAGGGCCGTGGTGTCTGTTTATCTGCCTGTCTCAATAGCCATCTGATGAGAAGAGACCCGAAGCTGACCAATGTGGTAGCGCAGGCCAAAAGACAATGCCTGAGAGAGATAACTCGGTCTGACGGGAAGCCCTGAAGCGTCAAGGTGAAGAAAGTGAGTGTGATAGAAGAACTGAAGCTTAACCGGTAGAGAATCAGGTGAGACCAGACAATGTGTATGTATGCTTTGGAGATCTGTCAGCGAATGAACGTATGAGTCCCATTTGGGAGGTCAGACATAGATAGTCCCCAACTATGTAGAAAGTCCGAAGCATACTGCAACCATGAGGACTTAGCCCTCTCCTCGGCTAAAGTGCGAGAAGATGTAAAAGCCGCTACCACGTATCTGGAAGAATCAAGCTCTGAAACTCTGTGAATGAATGTGATGATCCTGGAAATAGCCTCTACAATCAGTGGGGGAGAAGCAAACTTTGCCAAAATAATATTGTGAGGAACTGACTGCTTGGCCCGAATCATCCGGCTAAGCATGAGAATCTGCAAACGCGAGATGTCACTCCAAGTATCTCTAGATAAGCCTGGGCCCCATGTCTCTGCTGAATACAGTGCAACTGGAGAAACAGTCGAAGAGAAAATGTTAGAAGTAAATGACTATGCTAAAGTTAATCCATAGGTTAGTTTCAAAAGGTCGAGATTTGTGTAACCATGGGTATTGTTATTTAGGCCATCTTAAGGTTGTCTTAAGATCAGTTGGACCCAATTTTGGTCACGTACTGACTCGTGGGTCCTTAGGGGTCTAATTTTGTTTAGGGGCCCTATCTTGACTTTTGGGGGTGCCCTACATTTGTCAATGGTGATGAGGAAAGGCCTCCGTCTTCGGCACCTCCTACACCTCGTGGATCATCATCATCATCTTCTACATCTTCAGAAGAACAAAAGTAATGGGATAGAAGGGATGCACAAGCACATTCTATGGTTGCTCTTGTTGTGAAAAGATCTATCTTACCTCATATTAGGTCTTGTAAGACATCTAAAAGTGCGTGGGATACACTTTATACTATGTATAGAGTCAAAAATCTAGCAAGAGTGGTGTATCTCAGAAATCAACCTTCTTTGTTGAAGATGCAAGAAGGGGATCAAGTGACCAATCACTTGACGAAGATCAAGGATCTTCGTGAGGAGCTTCTCAATATTGATGAGATAATTGAGGATGCTCAATTTGTTTCCATTACTCTCAACTCATTACCTTCATCTTATCTTCCGTTTGTTTCATCTTTTGGAAAGTGCATGTATTTTGTGACTTTTATTGATGACTTTTCCCATTTTACATGGATCTATCCTATGAAGGCTAAATCGGCAGTTTTTCAACATTTCAAAGATTTTCTAGCAATGGTGGAAAATTAGTTTGGGCATTCTTTGAAGACCCTACGCACCGATCGAGGATTTATTAAGAATACGTTCGGTGCATTTCTTCGAGAAAAGGGAATTCTACATCAAATGACAACTCCCTATACGCCTCAACAAAATGGTGTTGCCGAGCGACAGAATCGCACACTTATGGAGATGGCCCGTTGCATGCTCAAAGCAAAGGGACTGCCTCACAAGTTTTGGGCTGAAGCGGTTATAACGGCAGCATACATAAGCAATCGTTGTCCTACTAAAGCATTGAAGGTATTAACTCCTTATGAAGTTTGGTATGGAAAGAAGCCTACAATCTTCTACTTTCGCATTTTTTGTTGTACGGCTTATGCTTTTGTTCCGGATAAACTTCTTCGTACAAAGCTTGAGGATAAAGGAGTTAAATGCATTTTTGTTGGCTATAGTAGTGAAAGCAAAGGCTAAAGGCTGTTCAATTTGAGCACTAACAAGATTATTGTTAGTCGTGATTTGCATTTTGATGAAAAGAATTCATTAGATGTGGCCCCAACTCATATCTTGAAGGGGGACAGTCCACATAGCGCACCTCATCAAGTTTAGAGCCTAATGTTCATCAAGAACCGCCCGTTGTTGCTCAAAATCAGCCTGCAGGAACCGTTCGACAGCAAGGACTAGTTTTGGAAGATCTTGGACAGCCAAGTGCAGTGTTGGAAGATCTTGGACAGCAAATTGCAAGCATGGCTGTTGGACAGCCCAAAACAGTCCCACGATGGCCTCTGTCGACTTTGCGGGACAACAAAGTAAGTTATGAAGAACCAGATTTGGGTTCTTGTTGATCTTCCTCATGGGAAAACGGCAATTGATTCTAAATGGGTATATAAAATCAAGTATAAGGCAAATGGTACCATTGAAAGGTACAAGGCAAGGCTCGTTGCCAAAGGCTATGCTCAGCAAAAGAGGATTGATTATAAGGAGACTTTTTTTCCTACTGCTCGAATGACTACCGTGAGGGTAGTAACCTCTTTGGCTACCCATGTTGGTTGGCGTTTGCAGCAACTTGACATAAAGACAGCATTCCTCAATGGTGATCTCAATGAGGAAGTGTACCTTCAACAACCTGCTGGTTTCTTGGTTGAAGGCCAAGAAGATATAGTTTGTCTTCTCAAGAAAGCACTTTATGGACTGAAGCAAGCTTCGAGGATGTGGTATCAAAAGATACATGCCTATTTTTGTGATCGTGGGTTTATTAATAGTCCTAGCGAATCTACTCTTTATGTCAAGCATACTTCAGATTATATCATCATTATTTTGCTTTATGTTGATGATATTATTATTACGGGAAGTAATGAGCAGCAGATTGATGCCGTAATACTTGATCTTGGTATGGTTTTTGAAACCTCAGATTTAGGCCTATTGCATTTTTATCTTGGTCTTGAATTTGTACAAGGGGCTGGAATTTTCATCTCTCAAGAACGCTACATTGGGCAGATTTTGAAGCGGTTTAAGATGGAAGATTGCAAGCCAGTTGCTACACCTATGGGGTGGCCTGAAATCAAGTAGTCAAGGTGATGGTGAACCATTTGATACTACTT
This sequence comes from Diphasiastrum complanatum, assembly GCA_029204225.1. Classification (NCBI taxonomy): domain Eukaryota; kingdom Viridiplantae; phylum Streptophyta; class Lycopodiopsida; order Lycopodiales; family Lycopodiaceae; genus Diphasiastrum; species Diphasiastrum complanatum. Next base: position 65,868,495 of record CM055100.1, read on the forward strand.
TATATTGTCAAGCTATTGGCTGTGTCATTTACCTATGTGATTCAAGGCCGGACATTTTTTATAGTGTCTCACTCATGAGTCAATTCATGCATGCCCCGATGACATCACATTGGAAAGCATTGAAGAGGATCTTTCGATATCTTCAAGGAACAAGAAGTCATGGACTGGTTTTTCCTGCTTGTGATGATCATGTTTGGTTGGTTTTAGTGACTCGGATTGGGGTGGAGATCAAGACTACGCTCTACAAGTGGACATTGCTTTTTCTATGGAAATTCTGCAATTTCGTGGTCAAGTAAAAAGTAGCCCACTGTTGCTACTTCTTTTAGTGAGGCAGAATATAGAGCGATATCTTCAGCCACAACGGAGTGTTTATGGCTGAGAAGACTACTTGTTGACATGAAGTTTGGCGAGCCCTCAGCCACTCTTATCTTGAGTGATAGTCAAAGTGCTATTGCCATTGCACGGAATCTTGTTTTTCATGCGAGGACGAAGCACATCGAGATCCATTATCACTTTGTTCAGGAGAGACTTCATGATGGCGACATTTTACTTGAATATTGTCCTATGGAGGATAATATTGCGGACCTCTTCACTAAGGCGTTGCCTAGAGTCAGATTTGAAGCTTTATGCAAAGCTTTAAATTTGATACCACGTGTTGGATTTGTTACATAGTGAACATTTCAGTTTTTGCATTGTCATTTAAGGAGGATGTTAAAAATAAATGACTATGCTAAAATTAATCCATAGGTTACTTTGACCCAAAAGGTCGAGATTTGTGTAACCATGGGTATTTAGTTATTTAGGCCATCTTTAGTTTGTCTTAAGTTTAGTTGGACCCAATTTTGGTCACGTACTGACTCGTGGGTCCTTAGGGGTCTAGTTTTGTTTAGGGGCCCTATCTTGACTTTTGGGGATGCCCTACATTTAGTAAGTGGTTAACCTTAGGGTTTGGTGGCATACATCCAGGTAGAGTACTTAGATGCTCATTGTGTATTCCATTTTGACGGTTTGGCTAAGCATTGCTCTTGTTGTTGTTCTCTCTCTCTCTCTCTCTCTCTCTCTCTCTCTCTCTCTCTCTCTCTCTCAGAGTTGGGCACCCAGCCTCTTCTCTCTTGTTTCTTGTGGAGATTGATTGATAACTAGATCTTGGTGACTTGATTCTTGCTTTCCTACAGAAAAGGCGGCAGCGTGTATCAGGGTCTTAGAGAGAGAGAGAGAGAGAGAGAGAGAGAGAGAGAGAGCTTTATTAATGTCTTTTCCATGCCAAAAGGCATATAAGACAAAAGTAGTACATGTCAAGTATGAGCGTCTAAAACGTCTCCAAAGCTGTAATAAAGAAAAACATCTAGTACAAACTAAGATAAGTATATAAATGAGAATGTCTCCTGTGCAGAATAGTCATATGTATCCATGTCAAGATGTCAAGTCTGTGCTCACGCTGTAGAAGGATGTAATGCGAGCTGCAACATGAGGAAGCGTTGGAGCCCGCTGACGTCGTCTGTGAGCATGAGCTATAGTGCGTCTCTGTGTAGGAGATCTGGTGTGACGTGTGACTCGCATGGTCGCCTGAGGTTGGGTGGTGCGTTGTCTCTGCATCCTAGGTCTAGGAATGTCATCGCAATCGCTGTCAGTCCATGTCTACATCAGAACGTGATCTTCTTCGAAAGAAGAATGATGTAATTTGAGACTGTGTGTCTGGATAAGTATGCTGAGCTGTCTGACATAGGTCCTATCGCAGGAGGGACATCTCGCGTATCATAAGTGCCAGACATCGGGGGTCCTCTTATGAGATAAGGGACCGCAGTGTAACTGGTGACTGACGAAAAAGACAGTGATATCTCCCTCTGATCTCATAGTAAACTGGACATATGAATAGGAAATGCTCCTCGGACTCGACCATGGATAATGAACACAACTGGCAGCGCCGCTCCTCTTGCGGGGTACCCTGAAAGCGTCCGGTCTCAATCTGCTGTCCAGCAGGGGGAGGGGCCTGTTGTGCATCAGCAGAAGGGGCCTGCCGCTGCGCAGCAGGGGTGGTCTTTTGCGTGGCAGCAGGAGGGGCATGCTGCTGGCAGGTGGATTCTGTTGCGCAGCAACAGGCAGGATATGCGCAGCAGAGGCAGTGAGGGTTGGGGGCGGAGTGGGAGGGGATGGTTACTTGAGAGAGAAAGAAAGAAAGAAAGCTTTATTAATGTCTTTTCCATGCCGAAAGGCATATAAGACTAATGAAGTACATGTCAAGTATGTGGTAACCATGGGAGCGTGCATCCAGCTCCAAGAAATGTGTCCGATAGAAAGTTGGCTTAACCCCTATTTGGTTATACGAAGTCCGCTCTAAATACGCGCGAGAGGAATTGTCTGATATATTGGTGGGTGCCTGAGGGAAGCTCTATGATGGAGATATCAAATGACTCACGTAGGAGGTGGGATGCCTGAGAGAACCATGATAATCTATATCCTTGACCATGGAGATGCCGTGAGGAGGATAGTGCAATCTGTATGTATCGTCTGTCTGTCTCTGGTAACGCCTGTATCCTCTGTGTATAGGTAATGAGCTGAAGAGCTGCCTCGATCTGGATAGGTGGAACTGCAAACCCGGCCAAAATAATCTCATGTGGAACCGAAGGCTTCGCACGGATCAACCGAGCTAGCATAGTGGTCTGTAGTCGTGAGAGACTGGCCTAGTGTGAAGAGGGAAGACCTGCACACCATGCCTCTGCCGCATATAGAGCCGTGGAGTTGACAATGGTATCAAAAAGGCGACACTTACTACGAGCATCCTGGATGGACTTCCGGAAACAAAATCTCTCTAGCTGAACAAGGGAGGCATGTCCTTTCCCTAGTCGAGTGGTAGCGGCCTGTCTCATGCCAAAATTAGGACCTGAGAAAAGGATCCCCAGGTATGTGTAGGAAGGGACCACCTCTAGAACCTGTCCACCCAAAGTAAGCTCCTGTCGCTGCATGAATGCTCGAGAAGTGTTGAAGACCATAATCTTAGTCTTCCCAATGTTCACTCCTAGGCCCCATCTAGTGCAAAACTCATGTAAACAATCCAACTGTCGCTGTAGACCCTCTTTGGTAGGTGAGACCAATACCACATCATCAGCATAAAGGAGAATAGCGATCAAGATGTCCCCAAGCCTACAACCAGCACCACCACACTGTGTAATGACTCTCTCCAACTCATCAATATACAAGCCAAAGAGGACTGGTGAGAGGGAGCAACCCTGCTTCACCCCAATCGGATATGCCATTACTGTGTTGGAAACATCCCAGAACACGCTCATAAAGTGCCATCACAGCAAGAATGATGTCCGTGGAGAAGCCGAGGTCGCGGAGTCTCTGGATAAGCAATGAGCGAGGAACAGAATCAAAGGCTTTCCTGAAGTCCACAAAACATCAGTAAACCCTCTCTCTCCTGTGCTTAGCTTCCTCAATCAAGGTCCGCAATGTGAAGATGTGATTTGTCGTAGAGTAATGGGCTCGAAAACCTGCCTGACCCATAGCATGTAGTCTCCTAGTCTCCGCCTCTGAGCTCACAACCAACTGAAGAATAGTACCATATAACTTTGCCAAGACATGCCCGATCATGATGGTGCGGTAGTTACTCGGAATCATGTGGTCACCATTCTTACGGATGGGGTGGATGATGTTGGTGCACCAGGATGAAGGGAAACCGGAAACAACTACGGAATTGAGAAGGGTGGCTATAGTAGGAGCGAGTAAGTCTGAGGCAAGGGAAAGGAGTTCAGATTCGAGGTCTTCAATATCTCTAGCCTTGTTGGACTTCATCTTTTTAATGGCTGCAAGTACCATGTCAGATGTGAAGAAGGAGAACTCAGATGGTCGTGGAGATATAGAAATGGGTGAGTCAGTAGGGACGGTATACAGGCTAGTAGCATAATCGGTCCTAAACCCTAAACCCTAAACCCAGGTTGGATTTTGGAAGTAGCTAATTTATTGACGTAGCTCAGTCAAAGCTAAATATATTGTTTTGGTAATTGTGTTGTCTGTATTTCCTTTGTTTATGTGACCATAATTTTTGCCTATTGACAGGTGTGGACATGAAGTTTGTTCAGGAATGCCTACAGTTTCTTAGAGAAGAATGGGAAACTAGTGAGGCAGAAGCCGATCATTTGGTGTCCAAGCTACAAAAGGTAAGAAACTGCCATTTTTAAAATTAGTACGGATACTTCATTTTCAACAGTTATTTAATCAGAGCCAATTATTTGTGCATGTTGAAATTTGGTAATCATTTGTGCCAGGTTGACTACAATGTTGAATTTCCCACTCCTGATTTATATGATCGTCTAGAGAGCGGGCATACACATGTTCACATGGAGATACTGCTTCATAATTTTCTCAACCTTTTAACACATATCAAAGGAGTGAGTGCATCTTTAGGATTTGCCCTCTTCCTCTTTAGAAGTACTCGTTACGTTTTCTGCTAATTTCTAGAACAAGGCATAGCTGATTTCGTTTGAAATTATGACATTTCTATAGATGTGTAGATTGTATCACCTTGCCCTGGCCCGTTTAATGGATGTGAGATTTTGACTTTCAGGAACAGGATGCTGTATCACATGAAGTTTTGAGTGAGCTTTTTGTCCTTTTTGCGAGTTCCACTCATAGGCATCTATTCAAGCCTCATATAAAAGTCCTGCTACGTTGCCTATCGAGTACTTGGATTGTGTTCCTTACACAGTTCTTTACAGAAGGTGGTAACCATCTTTATTCAGTTCATTGTCCAAGCCTTTACTTTCCATGCTTCAAATTCTCATCTGTTAATGTAAATGCACTGAATCATTTCTACTCCATTGAGAACAATCTCAGAAAAGAAGACACTGAAAGCTTTTGTGTTTGGGAAGGATGATGCATACCTATTTATTTTTTGCTCATGTATCCTCCAAGCTAAAGAATTCCATCTGCTCTTTTTTTGCAAAAAATTAGAAATTCAATGCAGGGTTGTTCGTCTTTGTCGTCTGCTTACAACATTTTTACTGATATCCTACTAAAGATACGATGCTGCTATGATGTAGGATTGGGAGTGCCGGCAGCAGTGCAAGTTTATAGTCTGGATGTCTATGCTTCTCAATTTTTGTCCATTGCAAATTCCTATGCATTTGGGTCTGCGGTTGAAGATGAGATTCAAACAAGTAATTTGGATATGCAGCTAGAGAGCTGTCTACCTTCTTTACTCGTTGCTTTGGGGAGCCCTCTGAAGGTTTGGACCTGAAATGATGCACAGCAGGGATCTAATTTTAACCCTTTTGAGCCTGCTGCTAAAATAAAAAGATTCTCAAATGCTATGGAGGCTAATTACATCCTCTTTTAGAATCAAGATTTGAAACCTTTTACTGTGTGGCTTCTCAGAGGATGATAGGTATATAGTAAAATTTTCAGTGAACTATTATTTGGTGGCATTCCTCTCCTCAGATTAAATCATGGGGATTATTCTTGTGCAGGCTGTCCGCCGAAGTGCTGCAGAATGTCTCTCACAATTACATGGGCTTTGGATGGTTCATAAAATATCTGCAGCAAAAAATGGTATTTTGCACTCAGCAGGAAACTTATCTGTGTGAATTTTCTTTGGAAGGTTATAATAAGAATTATAAAGGTCATTCCGATAAAAGCCATCATCTGGAAGCTTCTGTAACATTTGTTTCTCCTTACAGGTACCAAGCAAATATCAGCTTCTATGTTGTCATCAGATGTCTTCCAAGAATTTTTGGAAGCTATAGCAGATTGCAAAGATGATTTTGTTTCAGACGGAAACTATCTGGAGTCCTTTTTCACAATGTCATTTTGCCCTTCTGGTGAATCAAATAGTGAGCAGAAGTAAGCTTCTTCACTGCAATCCATGTGTGGATAGTTCCACGTCCACTTTCATGAGAGATCCCTTTAGCAAAACAAACGTTTTCATTTTGTCAAAAAAATTATGGAACAATAAGCATTCAACATACAGCCCTATTTTTCAAACTCAAACGAGGAGACTTGTAAAGACTACTACGAGTTTTAAAATTATTGAAACTTAAATGATACCTAGATCTAAGGTAGGCAGACCCGGACGTGGGTGCACGTCCGCTTCCGGTCGTGTCCACCCGGACGGACTTTTTTTTTTAGTGTATTTTAGCTAAAAAGAACATGGACACGTCAGCGTCCGCGTCTGGGGGTCGGACGCGGACGCAAAAAGGTTGCGTCCGGCCCAGACACGCATGTCTGTCCTAGGCCGCGTCCGGCCCGGACGTGCATGTCTGTCGTAGATTTTGCATTCGTTAAATAAAACTTTGTTTAGCTGATGGAACTTTTTTTGTCCAGGATTCCATATTATCATCAAACTTTTCCCAATTAGAAGCTTTTTGTGATAGATTACAATGGAAGAAGGGTGGTCCCTTTTATTTGACATGAATAATTTTCAAAATTTTGAAGTAATGCATAAAGTCTCATGTAAGGTTTCAAACCTTGTTACTGGCGCTTTGAAATAGTCTTAATGAAGGAACGTTAGAACATCCTATATGCTCTACAGTGTGATGATGGAGAAGGATATGCAAGCCATTGTGAGGGCTGGTAGTATATAGAAAGTGAACGCAGCAAAGAATGAGAACTATGATGGGCTGTTCCATTAGGTGAGGGCTGGTGATATCATGAGTTTGCAACTGAAATATTTTTGGATTTTAATTATAAGTCATGCCATGCATGGTAGAGATGATGATCTAAGATTTTTGGGGTTGATTCCATGATGTTGGAGATTCCATGTCTCCTTTGTTATGTTGGGTACTACCATAGGCATAACATTGATGTATTTTCTCGTCGTGTTGGTGGACATGTCATTTTTGATCTTTGTACAAGTTGCTGCCTGCTCATTTGTGCTGTTTTCTCAGACTTCAGTGGTGCATTTTGCCCATCAAGTATGTTATTGAATTCAGTATTGAGGAAGCTGAAGTGATCAAATGCCAATTCTACAAGGAAGTAGGGACTTCATTTGATTGACTTTGCTCTTTAGTGCAGCCATCATCGTGACCGCTTATTCCTTCACCTTCCGGAGAAGTGATAGAGTCGACTACTTCTTGTTATGTCGCGTAGTATACTAGAAAAAAAATCGATACATTTTTTGTCGTGTTAGCAAATGTCTAGTTCTTATTTGAGTTCTTCACCCAAATTGTGGCTGGACATTTTTTGCTTATTCTTTCCATAGTTGCAGCGCGATTCTGAATCGCGATCCAGAATCGCGATCATAATCGTGATTCCGATTCGCAATTCGGGATTTTCCCAGAATCGTGTAGAATTGATTTTTTTTAAAAAAATTTTTTTAGGCGATATGGGTATCAGATAAAAGCTCTGATCGAGGGGATTATGATTGTGTAGTTTGCCGACTGTTTCGGGTGCGAAACACCAAAAAGTGTGTTTTCACTCGGGGAGTTGGAAGGCCAAATCATGAAGAGGCCTTACCCCTGGGACCCCGCCGTTTGGGGGGCGTTGCCCACCAAACCCCCCACCGGGGGGCTACCGCCCCCCAAACCCCCCATTTCTCGGGGGGCTACCGCCCCCCGAACCCCTTGTTTCCCGGGGCGCTACTGCCCCCCGAACCCCCTAGAGCTTCCTGCTATATAGACACTGTAGATAAAAATGCCACCGCCCCCCTGTAGATAAAAATGGGATCCAAATGCGCGCCGAGAAGGGCCCAATATTTATGCCCCCAACTGTATGTACATTGCACTCACATCTCCAGTGAACCAATTGCAAAAGTGATCATCATCCATACAGTTGATAGTCCAAACTGTAGCATTAACATTTACTGAAAACCAGAGCAAATGACAACTGGATAGCTACTGAGAATAAGATCTGTTTGTGCCTTATCTACTGCACTTCTGAGAGGCAAAACGCTGGTTTGACCATTGATCCCCTAAAAAAATTTCAGCAATAAGCTGTTTTTCAAAAAAAGTTTTTTTTTTTTTTTTTTTTTTTTTTGCGATTCTGGGTCGCGAATCGCGATTCGCAGAATCGCAGACCCAACGAATTGCCAGGTGCATATAGATGCATGCTGTAAGAGATTTTCTGAGATGTAACAAAATTTCTTGAGTTCTTGTCTTCAATAAGCTCAAAGAGGGAAGTTCATTACAAATCTAGATTACAAGCAGTTGTATCTTCAGTTCCTAACTTTTTAGTAGCAAACATGTATGATGAATGTTTTGCTATAAACCTCCATATTTTGAATCAGTATGTACATGCTATTCTGCACGATCTTGATCATTAAGACATGAATAGATATCCACAAGTTTGATGGAGGTTCAACAAGGAATGGAATAAAATTGACAACTGAATCATGCAATCTCGTCTGGGATTTTTGAAACAAAGTCTGATATCACCTTACTGATCTTAAATGGAAATGAGTGAGATAAACTAAAGACAGCGATAGGTCTTTGATGCAAGGCTGACCTCCTGAATGGCTTTTGAAAACTTGAGTAGCTAGATGAATTTTCATGTTACTGGGAAAGTTTGAGTAAATGTATTGCTGGGATAAAATAATTCAGCAATGTATCTTTTCTCTGCAGTTTTTGATGACATTAAGTATATTGAACCATGATTGTCATCGTTCTTTGAAAGACCTATATCTATAATATATATACTAACTCGAGTGATTCTTCACTTTAGTTACTAATTGCGAAAGTGGTAGGCCCACAGCCTTGGAACCAAATTACGAGAAAGAATAAGCACTAAATGTTGAAGTTTTTGAACTCTAAAACATAAATTATAATGTCTGAATTGTAGAAATCAAATAGTGATTTTCAAACATGAAGCTTTACAAATAGGTGAAATCAAAAAAATATAAAGAAAGGGTCCCATTATTGTAAAGCCTGTCCTGGCATTTATTGGACATCTGGTTATAGAAGAATTTATAGTATGTTGCTCGAATTTTATTGCTGTGTTCAGGTGCACTTCTATCGGAGTAACTGAGTTCTTGTTTGCAGATTTACTAGCAAAAGTTCAAAAGCCATAATGTTATATCTCCTCCATCACATTTTCCTACTACCTCCTCATGCTCAGGTGCAAATGCAATCTCATTCAAATTGAGGAAGAGAACTTTTTAATTCTTGCATGTCTCAATTTCTTATTGGCATAGCCTGTAGAATGTCTGGTCAGTGGTAATTAAGTGACAGGACCTCAATTTCGGTTCTTAACCTTAAATGAAGTTTTTCACAAGTTCTTTATTAGCTAGGCCAGCTAAAGCTTTATTCTGAATAATTCTGTCCTGTAATCTATGTTATCGTATATATTTTGTAACCTCTTATTTTTTCTTCATCCTTGTGTTCATGTGGCTAGAGAGTTTTGCTTCTGGCACTTCGTGGTACTGGATATACACACGAGAAATATTTGGCAACCCATGAGTTGCTACATCAGTTACTGAGGAAACGGCAAGAGCATATACGACAGCATGCTAGTACTGATAATACTCAGATCTCACAGATGGAAGTTCTGTTGCTTGAGGTTCTGTTGAAGGTACAGTGCTGGGAGTTTTTAGTTTAATTGACTATGTTGAGCTAATCACATGGCGAGTTTAGAAGAATAGCAGGTTTTAGAGTTTACTTTTAGGAGAAGCACACCTAAGAGAGAGGATTCCTTTTTTACGTTCTCTTGTTTAAGTCATGTAGTGATCTTCTGCATTAGTTATTTGTACAGAGTAAGATGGTGAACATTTCTTTTGCTTTTTTCCCAGGTGAATCTTTCACATGTCAGCATGATGCTGAAAAGAGGCAGATCTGCGTCTAGAGAAGCTCAGAGTCACTACTTATCAGCTTTTTTCGATGCAATTGATGTATGTTCATTGTTGGTTTCAGCTTTCAGCTTACCTATTCTCAAAGATAAAACCATTCCACATAACATTTCATGTGTGCGTGACCAAGGGGTCTGAGGTAATGCTCATCAAACTCATTGTATGACCTAAACTACTTTGTGCAACAGGTCGAAGGAGGACCAATTGCTGACCCAGCTGTTGTGCAACCTTGCCTTCTTTCTTTGAAATTCTTGACATCAGATTTGTTTTCTGTTTTACATACATCAATTCAGGTGAGGTAATTCTCTTTTTTCTTTGATCTTTCTTTTTATCTGATTATCAAGCCTACTGGAAACCATTCTGTATGTCTATTTGTAACTGGGTATACTGTTTCATTATCCTCAATTGGATTGCTTTGTTTGGGTCAGAATTTACGAGACTATGTAGTTTAACGGGGAATTCCACAAAGCACCTGGAAATAAGTCATTTATTGATTCATGTTGACAGAAAAGAAAAGGTTGCATATGTCCATTTTTATTTTGCAAGTTTCCTTGATTCTTGATAGTCTTATGTAGGGAATGGCTTACACTTATTCAAATTCAATTTTTAGAAATTTATTCTTTCGTTTTAGTAAATAATTGGGCCTCAATGTATTCTTTTCCTTTACAAGAACAATTATAAGAGACGTTTTAGTAGCTATAATCAAGGAAAGTATCTAAATCAGACCTTATTGTGTGGTATACTCCTTGGGGCTTGATCATTTACGTTCAAATCTCCGAAACAATAATAATTGCCCAGTTTGGGCATGTAGTCATTCGTTCAAGGAGTTGATGGCTTTCCAAGAAAAATATTTGGCAATAAGGTGCCCAACGCTAATTGGAGACTATGACTATACATACCCTGGAATGGGGTCATTATTTGAGAATTGATGGCTATTGATTATTTTGGTTTGCAGTGTCTTTGAGGGAGAATTTAGAGATGCAGTGTTCCTTTGTTCAATGGCTCGTAGGACTGTTTATTGTCATTTGTTCTTGATATCTTCATAGGAGAATCAATCCATTTGAAAGTGCTTTTGTTGTAACATGGAATTGAAGCACTCTCTAGGGCAAAGAGAAATCCTTTTGTCCTTCAATAAGTGGTGAACTGGTCAGGACTATCCTTTTTCTCCTTCAGGTCTCCAATCTGCTCCAAAATGAGCACATACTAAACAGATATCCTTTTGTACTTACTAGATCCATAGGAGTTACAAACAATTAGGGTGCTGACGAGTGTTGGGTGGGTCTAGAGTCATCCGGTTCTGGTTCCCAGTGTTAGAGTATTGATTCCTATAACCATGCAGTTTTTGAAAGCCATTTTATTATGATATCTGTTGGGTATAATAAACTGCCACCACCCAGTGCAGAACCTGGCCAATACGGAGGCAATATCCATCAATACCTATTCCAACATCAATAACTGTATGCATAACCAAAACCTTGATACCAAAAATCAGATTCTCGATGAGTGTTAGTCCTAAGTGGTGTCACGAATTACGGTTCTAGCTTTAGGTTGACAAAAATCGATGCAGGCTGCCTGTGTGTGCATGCTCATGCATACACATTGAAATGCATATGTTGGTGATATTCATGTGAACTGCAACCTGGCAGTTCGTAATCTAAGAGCAAAGTTATGGATGATCCAAGCTCTTAGGCTTATCTCTGCTTCTAACACTCTTTAAATTGATTGGTTAGAGCAGATTATTATCTGACTTCTGGGTAGGATACTGTTAGAAAACTGACTTGCTCCCAACACCTGTGCTCCAAATCAAGCACTAGAATCTCCAACTTGAGTCTAACTAAATTCTAACTTGACTTTACTAAAGGTAGGTTAAGGCCCCTAGAATCAGCACGCAAGCAATACATCAGCAGCGATCTGATACAGCCACGTTCCAACTCAGCCAGCGATCTGATTCCAGCGATCCAACTCTCGGGCAGTAGCGAACAGGTCAGCGATCAGATCTATATATCTTCTAAGTTCTCCGACAAACCAATCTTCTCCTAGAAGATTCCCGTTGTCCTCTTGACAACACTGACTCCACACTTTTGTTGTCCTATAGCTTAGGCAGATTTTATAATCTCCTCTTGCAGCACAGCCCTTCTCCTTGTAGCATTAGATCTTCTCTTAAAGCTACCACTGTTGTTGATGAAGGTCTAACTTGAAGCTGGCTAGGGACACCACCTCCACACCTTGAAGATGGTCAAATCAACCTGCATATGATGATTGACTCCATTCGTTGAGTACCTCCTTGTTCTCTCAAATCTTGAACCGTGCTCTGATACTATGTTAGAAAACCGACTTGCTCATACAAGTAACCCAAGACAAGATTCCTATTGTGATGAAACAATAGCCAAACACATGAGAGAGAACACAAGTGATGAGAAACTCCAGCTATGTCCCATTGCAAAGGAGCTAGGGCACACAACATGCTTGTAGACTTTGGTCTATGCCGAAAAGCAAAAGCAAAATAGAAGCAATTGCCTAATTAATGTCTATATATACACGTAAGAGCATGTACACCTATCTATAGCAAAAACTTGTGCTCCAAATCTCGAACTCGAGTCTAACAACTTGACTTTACTAAATATAGGTAAAGGCCCCTAGAATTAGCATGAAGGCATGGCTGAATAATCCTAATTAACCCTAGATGACAACATTAGGGGTAACAATGTGAACATTAACTCTAACAGATACATGGGCAGAATTTCTAGGTGTACAACATTGACCATATTTGGACCCGAACTTTGTAAAAGTTAGATTCTTCTGACCCTCATTCAGATCACATATTTATGCTTAGTTCCATTTGGTTTTCATAATTCAGACTGGGTATTTGGTTATATAGCAGCATTATTTAAAAAGAAGGGCTATGAGATGGCCAATTCAATAGAGACACGTAAGTAAACAGAATGAAAAAGAGTAAAATTGGAATGGTTTGAATTGTTACTGATGCATATGCACTTGATGCACCAATCTTAACTCGTCATCGATAGCATTTTGAACACTTCCAAGTATTATGCAAAAGGTTTCTGTTTCAGTTCCTGGATCAAGTTTTATGTCCTACTTACTGATATGAATGATCTTACGCTGGTGAGGTACTGTTAAAGCTAATGCTATCAAGCATGCCACTATTCTGTGCCTTTGCAGGATGACATTTTTCAGGTGTTGATTCATCTAAGCATGAACAAAGATGAAGTAGTTCGTCTGGCTGCACAGGAGGTTTTGAAACAACTCGATGTATGTTGTTATTCTTTAGTGTCAAAGTTTCATCACAGTGTTTAAAACATCAGTAGTGATGCAATCAGCAGCTTTATTCAATAATGTATGTTTTTTCTCGTTACCAACCTATCTTAACAAGGTCTTTGGTCTATTGATTATCAGATTCCTTCAACAGCTATTGCAAGACATATAAGCTTCATTTATGTCAAGGACGCTGAGTTAGAATCTGGCAAAAAGAAGAAGAGGAATACTGGAAAAGGTGCTTCTGAGGATAGAATTCTGAACACTGCAAGAAGATGGCCACTTTATGGGAAAGAGCTAAACAGTGTTACTGCCTTGTTGGAGTTCTTGCTGTCAAAACCTAACATATCAGACAGGTATAAACTATCATATTCAGGTGGTTAGCCTTCGACAGGGACAACAGTTGTATTTTTTGCATGCATTGGGTTATGCTAATGGTATATTTTGGGTCGTTGAAAGTAGGTTGGGAATGGTTTGGAGGATATGTCTTTGGCTGATAAAAGATGCAAAACCATTGTTTCAAGCAAGGCCTTATGAGCCAACATTAAAAATATGTAATTGCATGTGAGAATGAGTCGAATATCTTGTGCATAAGCTCAGTCAGTGCCTCGTGAAATAATGGCGTTTCTATTTCCTGCAGAGAAAAGTTGTGGGGACCTCTTTTTGACCTTCTAAATTCTATTGTGGAAAAGGAATGGCTTAAAGAATTGATGAGTTCCAGTGAAGAATATCATCTCACGGTGATGGACGAAGAAACGCAAGTCTCTTCAACAAAGTCCAGTAAAGGCACATATGTACTACATGTATTGCTGATAATTCTTGAGAGGTTGGCAAATTCTGCTCTTGAAGAACCAAGTGCTGTCAAGGTGAGAGTTATTCTTTTATCTTGTATATAACTGGTGTATGATTTTCATTGTAATACTGAAGTTATTTCGAATATCAATCTTTTGCTTTTCTGTGTTGGCTGTGTTTGCAAATGGGCTTCTTACAGGAAGAGATATCAAAAGAATTTGACGTTGATGCAGTCGTTGCATGCATCGAGATGGCCACTGATGGTGTAACAAGAAACCATGCCTTGGCGTTGCTCACAGTTGCTGGAAAACTTTATCCTGAACGTGTCTTAAATCGTATGTTGGATGTCCTTTCTGTTGTTGGGATATCCACACTTGGACAGGTATGCATACTGAGTGCATATCTAGAGATCGTACACTTCTCATGTGAAATGATACCAGACTGTAACCTTTTATCTATCTTGTTGCCATCCATACTTATCTATAATTTGTTGCTTGACCAATGGAATATCCAGGGGAAGTGCGTGAATTGGTATTCTGTAGTAGTATATTTGTTTCTTAAATTTTGGACATCTTTGGAACTTGTTTCCATTACTTGAATAAATATGACAGTAAAATGTGTAGCAGATGGTTCTGGTAGTTGACATGGTTTTGTTGCACATGCACTTCATTTATAAGGTGATAATTTTAAAAAGAAGACTGCATTTGGCAGCAAAAATGCCAGTCTATTTGCTGATTCAAGATTCATTTTCTTGGGCAGAGCCAAAAAGAATGCAGATTCCACATTCGTAACATGAATTTTTTGTTTGGTTTGTGAATGGATTACTTTTTCATTTGGTAGTGAATACTACCTCAACTTATTAGCATGCAGGAATATCCTCAGAAGATGTATTTTCTACAAAACAGCTTGCGCCTCTGCAAAAGCTTGACAATTTTTTTTTAGATTCTATGATGAAGCTTCAGTTCTAGCCTCGCCATGGCCAAGGACACCCTGCTCCTCTTGAGAATTGATTGGAGTTGAACACATTGGTCTGTGTCATAGGTGATGGATGCTTTATCATGTGACCTGCACCTATGACGTGAGTAGTGATGCCACAGCATAAAGTCTGTGCTGTGCATGAGGTTGATGTCTTGGATCTTATGGGTAAGTCCCAGGGTCCAGTGTTATCTTCAGCTACAGCTGCATAAAGCTGCTCCTCAAGAAGAGCTGCTCCTCCTCAATCTACCTAAAGAATGATGCTATAGTTCAATCTACTTGAAGAATGATGCTATAGTTCAAGTAAGATTTGCCCAGAACCCTTTGAAATTTCATGAAGCAAAATGTGACAAAGTCCAAATTCGTTACATCACGGGACAATCTCAGTATGGAAGAGGAATACATGTAATTGCTCATATGCACAAGATTTATTGCAAACACTCCCACTGTAACCAGTACATTATAATGGTTAATGGTATACGCCTTGTATTGAAGAATTTTTGGTCGCTACTTGTCAACAATGTACGAGAGCAGAGATGTTGTAAAACACATATCCCCAGTACAGCTCTGGTTAATGGAATGCACCATACAGTAGTTGCATCCAACTCCTGGTCATAGAAAACTGTTTTTGAGTGGATTCAAATGCTGTGTTCTTTTGGCGTGTGTCTTGTATTGTGTTGTTTCATGGTATTTTCCTGGATGCTCGTCTTGAAGCAATTACTCACAGAAAAATCACTTCCCTTCTCCGATTTCTGACCGATTAGTTCAAAAGTTCATTTTCTTAGACAATGTGTTCTTTGTGTAGGATGATAGTCATTCCCAGAGGGTGATGCAGGAGATGTTTGCAGCAGTAATTCCTAGCTGGTTATCGTCAAATCAAGACCCTGGAGAATTGCTACAGGTTTGTAGCATTGGGTTTCTCATTTCAATGGTAATCGAAATAAAAATTTTCTAACATGATTGAATCCACCGCTAGTGGAATCATGATCTGTGAACTTGGATGTTTTCTATATCTTTTGCATCTGATTGATATTTGCTCTCCACTTGGATGTTAAGTGGTATTTTTTGTTGCTTGATTCCAGACATTTTCTCTGTCGCTCCCAAAAGTTTCAGTCCATCGCAGGATGCCACTTGCAGTAAATGTCATAAGGTAATTACTTAGGTCTTTTGGATGGACATATTAGGAGTAAATGATTTCCTTCAAATAACGGTACTGGTGATTAATTGAGGACTTCAGTTTGCAAGCATTTGGTCATGACAGCTGCATGCAATCAATTTGGAGACTTACAAACTGCCTAGTGTTTGCCTAATACTAAGATTAGGGTTAGTCGGCCCTTCTGTCTTCATGTAACTTAAATACATCAGTTTCAAAATTTAATGTAGGGTATTAGGTGAAGAAACAGGCCTTCATCTTCTCATCTACCACCTATTACAACAATATTTGGAAGGATCTGATTCCCCTCGTGACCTTGAGAATGGGGCATCTTTGACACACTCGGACAATAGACTCCTGGATTCAAGAGACTGGCGGATTGCCTTTTTGCAACAGTTATGCCGACACTATCCTCCCCACATAAGGGTGCAGGCTTTAGTTAAATTATTGAACCTTCTGCAGCTTAAGTTGAAAGTGCTGGAGGGGACAAAGGTTACCAGTAAAACCGGGAAAACCAAGTTGTGGGTGTTGCAGCAACTAGTGGCAAACTTTATTGGAGCTGAAATACAAAATCAAGAGCAGCACCTTCATCAGAATGTTGATAATGACGACACTATCCAGGCAATCTCTTTTATCTGGCCTAATGTTGGCATGTGTTGCTGTAGTTAAGTTTTATGAGCAGAATCTTTGTTAAGGTTATCTTTTCTTATTCAAAAATCTGGCAAAATGTGTTGTGTTATTCCCACACCAGTATATCTGCAGCAGAGTATTTTAGACTAACTTTGTGATTTCCTTTTTTCAGAAGGCATTTATCGTATTGATGGAGCAGACATTATCACAGTTACATTTATTAAGATCATATTCGGATGATTCTTTCGCTCCTTCACGCAATGTCAGGAAAGACTCACAAACTGCTGCATATTTCCTTTTGGATTCAATTACAAAGATCATGTCACTACCATCCTTTTGCAGAGCAATTGCCATGTTACTCAAGCATAAAGACTCAAAAATACGTCGAAAGGCAAGTTCAACAGTTCAAAAGCTTGATCCTTCATCTGTATAGAATGAGATGGAGGCTTAGATGCTTTCAATAGTGACTGTAAATCCTACTACTAAAAAAATGAGCACTAAGATCATGAATTTGATACAGGTTCTTCAACTTTACATTTCAAAGATGAAAGAACGTGATGGTTTGGTTTCTACAT
Source organism: Diphasiastrum complanatum (assembly GCA_029204225.1). Lineage (NCBI taxonomy): Eukaryota > Viridiplantae > Streptophyta > Lycopodiopsida > Lycopodiales > Lycopodiaceae > Diphasiastrum > Diphasiastrum complanatum. The sequence continues at coordinate 65,885,665 of CM055100.1, forward strand.
CAAAAGAGAAAGCACGGCCTCTTCATGGTGGAGCAAGTTTTGGCGATGCAGATTCATGTGTGCAGATTATTGACCAGATTGTCGATGTTTTGACCCACACAATGGATGATCTATCCTTAAGTATAAAGCAGGCAGCAGTACTAGCTTTGGATTTGTCAGCGAAGTTGTTTGCTGGAACAATGCCACTTACTTTTATTTCATGCCTTCCTGTGCTGACTGCCAATCTTAAATCACAAAGCAAATCCTTAGTGGCAGCATGCCTTAGATGCGCTGCATCTATACTATCTGAACTTGGCCCTCAAGGTTTACCTGTTTTACCTGAATTCATGGCTGATCTACTGCAATTTGCACCTAAGGCTTTTGCTTTATCCAAAGCTGAGCCTAACAAGGGTACTGGAGAAATGTCATATGAAAGGTCTGAAGTGCCATCGGCTCTTCTTGTTGCTCTCAGAGTAATACTGGAAAAGCTGGGTTCTTTTCTGAGCCCATATCTGGAGGAGATTATTCGTTTGGTGGTTTTGCAGCCACATGTTCTAGGCTCTTCTGATGTAAATTTGGGATCATATATTCAAGATATCCAGCATCTTCTGCCAGAAAAAATTCCGGTAATATAATCTTGATACTAGATTTATCTTCCAATAATTTCACATCATTTAACTCAATGATCATCATTTATAATGATCATGGTCAATGTTTGAGGGTACCTTTCGAATTGCCTTTTCGAACAGTGTTTGAATTGAGTTTGAATCGGGAAAGAATCGACTTCTCCAAGTTCGAACCGGCGAATCGGTTTTAGGGTTTTTTTTTTAAAACATTAATGTCACAACATACATATTACATATTACATATGTCATATTCCAATGTACCATGTGCATGGTTATTTAGTGGTAAATTAGCAAATGTTCAATGATTCGAATTTCACGAAAATGACAAAACACACACACACACACACACACACACACACACACACACACATTGTCAAACACACACACAAACACACACACAAAAACACACCCACACACATTGTCAAACATTTAACACACACACACACACATTTGTCAATAGTCGCACACACTGAACACACACTGAACACACACTGAACAGCCACACGTGACACACACAATTCCACCCCTCTCACACAACTCCACCCCTCTCTCTCTCTCTTCTCCAGACTCGCAGATCTATATTCTGTCCAGTGTCTCGGATCCTTCTATATCATCAGCACCAGCAGGACAGGACTAGATGATAGCGTCATACCTCACTCATGACTGTTAGCAGTATACATGCTCCCACATGTTTCTAATAGCATCACATCTATTTCAGTTTACAGCTTTAGCTCTAGATTGCTACTTTTGTTACTGTTTTGGAGACGTTTCATACGCTCCTATGGTTACCACATACTTGACATGTACATTTACTAGTCTTATATGCCTTTTGGCATGGAAAAGACATTAATAAAGCTTTCTTTCTTTCTTTCTTTCTCTCTCAGGCGCGGAAATCTGGGAAGCTTCAAGGCCCAGGGGGAGGTAACGAGCAGGCTGCAGGAGGTCGCGAGGAGCAGTCGTCGCGAGGAGCAGGAGCAGGAGGTCGCGAGGAGCAGCAGGAGCAGGAGGTCACGAGGAGCAGGAGTCACGAGGAACAGGTGGTCGCGAGGAGGTGACGAGTTTTTTTTTTTTTTAAAACGGTTCGAACCGGACCTTTTCAAAAAGGTCCTTCGAATCGCGGTTCTCTCAATGAATCGCAATTCGACACAACTATGATCATGGTTAACCTGCAGTAGACTTATGTAAATTCTCTTCTATTAATTGTGCCCACTTCTATTGCTTACAGTCTGAACAGGACACTCTGATACCTTCAAATCCCTGTATATTTTGTCTTACTGGAGTCTCATTCATGAGGTGTCTTATAGTCATCATATACAATGAATATCCAACGTCTATAGCTAGCCTTAGTAATGGCTAAATATTTATACTTAATGAACAGTGTTTGGCCTCCATCATTTTGCAATGGGTCAAAATTCCTTCACATTAGGGTAAAAGAGAGGAAATGCACTGGGGATACTACTATGAAACCCTTGTAAGTTCATATTGATACAGTGTAGTTAATCAGAGCTATGATTTCCCATGCAGTATATGTTTATGCCTGTGGATGTCATAGCATATATATGTAATTGATAAGCGGAAAATTATTTTATTTGAGGCTTGATTTTCATTTAAAAGCATCCACACTTGGGAATTAGCATTACGACCTAAATCTCATCTGCCATATTTGAAGGTTTCCCAATACCATTATCCTATTCAATTACATGACTAACTAGTAAAGCAGATAAGCAGGTTTAAAGAGCCTTTGCATATTAGCTTACACCAATCAAGGTTATGTCAATCCTAGAAGTAATTTAGAAGAATGTATTTCCCATATTTGATATCAAAATCAACAGCATGTGTCCTCATCTATATCTTTGTCAACTGACATTCTCTGGAGTTTTTGCACACAAATGAAAAAAAAACCCAAAATCACAAATAGTTGCACTGCAAAAACTTTTGGCACTGCCCCCAGTCCGCTTCAGAAGAATCTCTGGAACGTTCTTCTCTCCACAGATCAGCTCTTTGCATGCAACACTCTTGATATAGCAGCGGCAGGTGTTAGTTTCTAATTAAATCTTCAACCTAGAAAGGATGGCAAGTTCGCTGGCAGCTGCGATCTGCAGTTCGTGGGACGTGTTTATCTTTGATAGGCGTGGTGAGGGTCAACGGTCAACCGGTCAACACAAGTAAAAAACCCTAAACTTTTTAACCAATCAAAATGCCGTATTCGCATTTTGTCCATCACAGCGTACATTCTCATAAGAGAGTTATCTCTGTCCACCACGAATGCTACTTAATATGGTGTAGCTTGAGCTAGTTTTTAACAATGTTTCCTTTGTGACAGCACCTGATTTGCTCTTTTTCAGCAGACCATCTCCTACAGAAGTGGTTAACCATTTTTCCAAAGCGTTTTATTCCACAATTAATTGTTGTACGTGTACACATTGCTGGTGGCAGCTTTCAGATCAGCATTGACCTGATTCTTTATTTTGCTGCAGGCTCGATTACTACTGGATCCCTTAATATCAAACTACGACATAGCTATAGAGTCTGGACCTGAATCCACCTGTGTCATTTTCCAAATGTTAGCACATATGGCTTCCAAGCTGGACCGCGCATCTGTGGTATCTTACAATGGAAAAATCTTTGAATTTTGTTTGACTGTATTTGACATAAGACGCAAACGTCCGAAGACAATTACTTCTGTTTCTCTGGTAGAAAAAGATGCAATAGCTGCGTTTGTGGCTCTTGTGATGAAACTCAGTGAGACTACATTCAAGCCACTTTTTGTGACAATGATCGAATGGGCGGAGACGCAGATTTTTTATGGAGAACCTATTGGTCGCAATGTGTATAGGAATATAGTATTCTATAAGCTTGTGAATCAACTAGAAGAGAAACTAAGGTAATCGTCATATTCTTTTTGGCTACGTTTCCGGCTTATGTTTAGATTATGAAGCAAACTTGTGTCTGTTCAGAGCTAACTGAAACATTAAAAAGATAACTTGCATTTATCTTTGACAGTAACGCATTGCTTAGTGCTATTTAAATATCTATCAGCCTATCACCTTCTATACGTGTAGATAGTCTAACAAGTTTAGACATTTCTGAAAAGGTTTTGAAATTAAATTGGGAGAAATATATTTTTTTCACCGTAACATTAACCAGGAAATATTTCCAGCGATGAAAGCTTTAGCAGTGTCATTCTAAAGATTATAAGAGTCACATTCAGCACAGTTGTGGTTCAACTCAATATTGTTATCAGTTTTTGGGGTTTTGCAGATCGGTTTTTGTGCCATATTTTCAATACTTGATCGACAGCTGTGTATCTTATTTAACAAGCAGTCATACCGAATCTGGATTGGCATCATCCTCCAAAAAGAAGAGGAAATTGGAGAATGCAAGAGATCTTGAAAGATTAGATAAACAAACAGATGTAGATCTCTCCATGTGGCATCTCCGAGCACTTGTCATCTCAGCTTTACACAAGTGCTTTTTATTTGACAGCATTGGTTTTCTTGATGCATCAAAGTTCCAGGTATCCTTTCGTGCAACGTACTTTTCATTTTTGCTCTGCTTTATGGCCTCGAAAATAAAAAGTATACCTCATGCAAGTTGAAAGAACATGTGATACCCTAGTCATGGCATTGTGTTAAAATGATGATCCAGTAATAGTAGAGGATATTACATTAGAAAGGTCAAGGCATGGATTTTCTACCCTCTGTTACATCTACATGCAGTCCTGTATGACAAAAGTTGGGACATTTCTACAAATAGTGATGTTTGGGACACATTGTGGTAAAATCTTGCATTTTTTTTTTGGTTTTGCCAACTTTAAGCTATAGATACAGCGTGCTGAATGTGGATTCTAAACAGTGTTTTGAAAGTCCCGTTTGGAAGGGGGGAGGGGTGGGCGATTTCCACATTCTAACAGGAGTTATCTTTTTTCACTATTCTGGTGGGTAAAAGTTAAAGTCAGAAGCATGGAAAGACCATAGAAGTAGATTAAATTGTAGAATATATCCTAACCATTATTTGAAAGCTCAGAGAAAATCAGGTCATTGACAAAAATTGCATAGCACGGCCACAACATTAGAACTGGACATTTTTCACTGAAACTTTAAATCCTCAACAGGCATCCATAAATTTTATTGGTAGATACCAAACAGGCAATAGGAAGATGAATTCCAGAATTGGTTTGTGCCTCCACGATCGTATTGAGACTGTTCAGTGAACTCTGGAATTTACATTATGCCTGAATGATATAATGAAACACCGTTCAGTGAAACTCTTAGAAAGTCATTCATCATATTAGATGGAAAGCAAGAAGGCAAGAACAAGCTGAACATAGAAACTGAACAGAAAGTGAAACCTTGGGCTCTAAATTGTACCCTGCACAATAGTAAATATGTCAGAATAGCATGACTGAAATCCATTTCAGATTGTAAGATACAATAGATTGCAAATCTGAAGCTACTCTCATATTTGAAATCAGATTCCTCTCTAGAATATGAAGAAAAAGTCATGCATAATCTGGGCCTTCCTTTAGGCCTACCATTAGCTGGTGGTCTGCCTCTGTCTCTTCTGGAAATCCACTTCCAGCCATGTTTTAACCTCAGCATAAAGCATGCTTCCGAATGAAGAATGACACAGAAAAAGTACCCAATTCGAAGACGCTGCTCAAGACTCAGCCTAGCTATAGTTAATGAGGAAGTGTGTGCTAATGGATGCAAAACACTGCAAGGCCAGATGCCAGTAGCTGGAACTAGAATAGGGGCTTCCAAATAAACTGCATCAAGAACCACAATGCAATCGAAATAAAGTGCATAGGACGCTTAGATACTTGATCATCAATGAATACAACTACAAGCGTCATGCAAAATGGCTGAGCATAGCCCAATCTAGATGGCTACAAAGATTCATCCAGAAAAGGGTAAAACAGCAAACAAACTCATAGAGTCATATCTCAACACCATAGTTGCAAGACAGCATTTAGGAATGTGTATGGGATGAGAGTTCCGAAATATTTTTAAGGATTTTCTGGTTCTGTTTCAGATTGCTTTTTTTGGAGAAACTTCTATCAAAAGATTACTTTGGGGAAAATTTTGGTTCTGTATATTTATTTTCTAGTGGCTAATAATGAACTCCAAATTAGGATCAGTCAATTGATATGCACCTACAAATTATTTTGTGTAGAGAATGGTAGTAGGACTGGACAAGACTTAATTGTAGGCAGGTATATCAACTCACAGTAACTACGAAATTCTTTCCTTGTTAAGATGGGCCACCATGTGGCCGACAAGCAATAGGCATGGTCTATGATGGTTACCAAATGGACCAAGTAGGGGCTTTAAGTAATAGGTATTCAATGCATATGCCTCATTAGGGAATGATTGATCTCCAGGAATTCTTGTTGCAATGAAGTGATTTGAATGTTACTCAGAAAAGGGTCTGTAACTATCAAAACACGATTCAAATTGAAAACCTTGGTTACATAAGATTTTTTGAAGTTATACTGAGCTTTGATATTGATACTCTCCATATGTGCAGCTTTTGCTAGAACCTATCGTTTCTCAGATGGTGCTCGAAGGACCTAGTGACAGTTTATTGGCGGAATCACCTGATATTCCCACTGTGTCAGAAGTAGATGATCTGTTGGTGATGTGTCTGGGCCAAATGGCTCTGACGGCAGGAACAGATGCACTTTGGAAGCCCTTGAACCATGAGGTATGATTTTCTCTCGTCTCACTTGTTGTAATTAGTCACTCCATAGGGGAACATATAGGTTCATAACTTTTTGGATATCGCAAAGATTTATGCTGTTTGGCATGACTCTTGGTGTCAAGATTTGTCTAGAGCTCATCAGTGAATATCAATATTTGTTACATTCAATCTCTTTGAAAGAGTTTGAGGGTTAAAGCTGTTCAGGCGATTTTCTGAAGTTGAGCAATGAAATCAGGCCAATACTCAAATTGTCATTTTCATGCTTAGGTCTTGATGTGTACTCGTAATGAGAACATACGAGCAAGAAGACTGGGTTTGGAAGTGGTGAAGTTTATGGTGGAGAGATTGAAGGAGGAGTATTTGGTGCTGCTTCCAGAAACCATTCCTTTCCTTGCAGAGCTTTTGGAAGATGAAGATTTAAGTATAATTGCAAAGACTCAAGAAGTAATAAAGATTTTGGAAGAACTGAGTGGAGAATCAATATCTCAGTATCTTTAAAGCTTATTTGGAGCCTCAAATGCTTCAATATATTATCTGGCTTTTCTCCTTGCATGTATTTCACCATGGAAGTGCAGGCATAGGAGATCATTTTTGACATTAGAGAACGCCCCCATCCCTCAAACAAGTTATGTAGGATAGCTTCGGGTTTTCAGCGCTATGAAATACATTCTTGGAATGTGGAGGTGATGTGAGGTGGCATTTAGTTCTGCAAGCCTGAATTTATTTGGAGCAATGCTTGCTTCTGGCCGTCCTTATAATACGGTGATTTCAAATTTGGTTAGTGCCATTTCCCCTATAAAGTTCTATTGGGTCGAAAGAAAATGTTACATTGCAAGGCGACTTTAATCTATGGACTTAATTGGTGCGTTCTCCTAAAATGCTACCAACTACGTATGTATTCTGTCATTTTTATTGTATTTTCAGAGTCTTTGAAAAGAGCTAGAAAGTTTCAATTTACGAGAGCTGAATCATACCCTTTCAAATACATACCATATGCACTGTAATTTATGATTCATATTGAATCATAAACTCAAGGTAACTTTTGCAGCATATATGGTTGCTAAACTTTAAACGTAAAGCTTTCAGAGATTATCCAGATATACCATACTACGTCATGTTTGTGGCATTGTATTGCTTAATCTTATCAAGTAAGACCCCACTGAGACAGCAGTCACAGTTTGAGGCTGGAACTTGGAGGCAGACAACTATAAGCACAACACTCAGGAACTCACTAGTGAAAATAATCTTCATACAACAATGTGTATAGTTATACAAACAACAGAAGTCAACAGGCGTTCATGACCATGACCATGATTATTGTTTCAATAGCGAATGAGGTTTTGTATCATATAGCTTGTACTAAAATATCAACTGAACATAATTTTGTATCATATAGCTTGTTACTAAAATATCAACTCGCTAGTGACATACCTACTCCCCTAACTTTTCAAAACACCATGAATAAAGCATGCTAGAATACTTGTTGGATGGCCAATGAATATTGAGGCTCATGTATCTATTCATGGAGTGTGAGAGAGACTCAAGAATTCCACAATCATTCAAGCATTCTCCTAGAGCTTTGACAAATACTAAAATGTGAGATTCACAATAATGTTGATATGCTACTAGATATTTAAATAATGAAAATCAAGTGTTAGGTATAACACTAAGAATGTAAATCTAAGGCATTGAACCCCTCACAAGTGGAAGATATTATTAAGATGTGGATGTAAGACTCGTGTAAACATGTAGCACTAACTATAGTATTTATCAATTATGAGACCTCATAATATATATAATATCTCAATTGATTGCAAGATGAACATGCAAGAAAAAGTCGATCCAAATGATTTTCTTTTACAAGATTGTGAAGACACCATTATTGTTTGTAAAGTTGACTCTTGGTCTATGAAACATTATGTACATTGGAAGATCATGGAATGATATTGGACTTCAAAGCACTTGAGCTAGTTGAGAAGAGGTGTAGGAGTGTGATTAAATCTAATTAATAGTAAAAATGAATGAGTTTTCAACAACGTAGGCAATAGTACATAGGTGATTACTTAGTTTATGATTGGGTGCTTCGAAATGTTGCTCAACTTGTTGAGGGCTCTATTATGCATGATCGTCAGTGAGAAGGATAATGGTAGTAACTGAATAATCTTGTCAGGATAATTTTAAACACTATGAATCTAGTAGCCTTATTTCCTACTTCATGGTTGTTCTTCTTTTGAAACTTCATACTTGGTCTTTGGTAATTATGTTCATGAATGTTCATAGATTCCTACAACGAATTTGTGAACACAAAGTTTATTCTTGTCTGGGTTTCTTGAGCTCTAGAAATCGGGTGTTTTTGCCCGTTTCAGGAAGTTGATTCGTTAGGATCGATCTTCTTGGTTAGAATTGTTCCAAACAGAAAGATTGAGTGTTTACTCAGACATGTTTTCCAGTTTGTCAATGGGATGATTAGGATTCGTTCACTCCAGCTACTTGCATACACATTCACATGCGACCAAACATCGTTCACAAATAGATCAGCGTTCTAAACAAGTGAACAAATAGCGATTCTTGCTACTAATTAACTCTAGATATCCAAGAAACAGTGAACCCATCTCTTGATTCTTGGATAACCCAAGGTTAGAAGATTTGCAAGATTTGAATCACAATTCCAACCTATTTAGTTTACCTGGATGCTGAAAATTACTTAAGCAAGAACAAGAAACTAATCCACAACTACAATCCACATTGCCTAAAGAAAGAAAGTAGGAAATATACTCTATTCCACATCTACAAACAAGAGAATGCAAGGCATGTTCATAGGAGATTCACTCAAGAAAACAGCCATGAACAAGGAGCTCCAAGATTGCCAGTAACTCGTGGAAGATCTTTTTTATTCAACAAGAGTAGTGACAAATACAAGCAAAAGCTCCCTCACAAGAGAGGGGGTCTTTTAAATAGACCAAGGGGTTGCCTATGTGGAGCCTAAGTGGCAATTCCATTGTAACTTATAAATTTCAAGTGGAATTAGTTCTTCCACTAGTGGTCACCATTAAAAGGTGGCTCACTCTAGTTTATTTAAGAGGGGTCTACATTTATTACATTTTCTAGGAATACTAATAGCTCCTACATGGTGATTCCTTCTTTGGGATTCATCACGAGGCTCACATGAATTAGAATTGTATCCCTAGTTAGTATTTTTTGGCTCTCATCTTCTTTCCGCTCTCCTCCTTTTGAGACCTCATCGGCCTTTGGTGAGAGGTGCTCTGTATTTTCGCTTGGCTCGGCATCCGGGGAATTCTCTGGAATCTGCAACACATGTAGAATCACGTTCCGCTTGGCATCTAGAAGAGTGTGGATCCTCAGTCGCTTTCGTAAAACCAAGTGCTTATTTGTCGCAAAATTGTTTCGCAAAATTTTGAGATTTCTCAATGGCCTCTACATGCCAGCCCGTCTGAGAACCTCCTGCGAGTCATGCTCGCCTCGTCGTCTTGCTGTCTATTTCCACTCGTTCATTTTTTTTCCTAAGGCTTCGAACACTTGGAAGCGCAACTTGCTTCGTAGTAAAGTGGCTCCATATACTCTCTCACTTTTTCGATAAAGCCCATCTCTTGTCAGTCTTCTATCATGGTAACGTACCGGAAAGACATGAAGGCATCTCTATAGTAAAGCTGGGCCATCATTTCATGATCCTTTTCAGACTGGAGGGCCACGTTGGAAGTTGATCCGTATTGGATCTAAGCCACGATCCCAAAAACATTCTTGACTCATTAGGAAGGCCATTGATCTGCAATACTCGGCACTTTCCCGTACACATAGATCGGCGCTAAATTTATATTTGTGCCCAAAATCCAACAATTGCAATCTCAGATCGTCCATTGAATTACCGGCCATTTTACCACTTCGACTCGTGGTTGCTCTGTTGGCCAAGGATTTCTTCGTTTGAGCGGCATATAGAATGGGTCGATCCTTTTCCATGCCGGTGCCCTCAGAAATTTTTGCAGCCATCTACTATCCTTTAGGATTTTACTTCGCCACTCGGGCTGTGGTTGCAGTGTCGCAATGATCTCAGCCCTGATGGAGTACTGCCTTTCATCAATTTCTTCTCTGCCATCTCTCATGTTGAGGGGGTATCTTCTCTCAAACTTCTCGGACTCTCTTGTGTCCGCCATGCTATTTCTCTACTTGGTAGGTGAGGCTGCCCTACGATTCTGAGGCTGTCTGCCAAGTACTCATCCAAGGCCTTAGTGCCCATATCACTCTTTCTAGCCCGCTCGCTTGTGGAGGGCTCAGCTTCATCCGCATCCGCAGGTCTAGGTGAGAATCTTTTGGTTTCTGGCAGATCAACCAAGAAGTCATCTTCGCCACCAATGTCGGTGTTAGTTTCTAGGAGGTCAAAGATGGAGTGATCAGGAGAGAGAGGCATAGGAACGACAGGTTTAGGAGGAGCCGGATTTAATAAATTGTACGCCGCACCGGGGGAAGTGAGCTGTTGTAAAAACTCATCCCGTCGAGCCTCGTACGTCTCAACGAGTCCTTTAGAAGGTCTCAAAAAACTGCTAGGAGGAGATTGAGAGGAGGAAGAAGGTGGAGGAACAGGGTAAGTGGAAATAAAGGTTCCAGAAAAGTTAAATGCAGAATAAGATGAGGGTTGGAAGGTAGGAGGGGGAAGGGAAAAAGCTCCAGAAGCAGTCTTAGTTCTTTGGCCGTCCAAACCCACAATTGCTGGGTTTGCCCGTCATTATTGCCCGCTCCATCGTCTCTGTCATTGTCCTTTGGTTTATTGTCAAAAATTCTCGCTTAGGCCTTGCACGTCGTGTTCCAAAGCTGGTTCACTTTGTCCAAGACTTGCTGTAGGGCCTTCGTCATTTCTTCCAACTGCTTCTGAGACTCGAGGATGATCTTTGCCTGTTTAGTCGCAACGTTCTCATAATTCCTCTTTCCGGCTTCTCTTTCTTGAATTAGCCGCATGTACTTTTCCATCCGAATGGCTGGAGCTTGTGGAGCTTGAAATTGTATGTCTTTGGGCTTGACCAGAGGGGCATCAACTGTCGTCGCACTACGATCCATCTCGTGATTGGTCGATCTAGGCCATCTGGTGCTTAAGTCATTGTTGAACCTCTTCCAATTCTGTTATTTGCCTTGCCATCGCGGATTATATTTCCTCTGTCTCTTTTTCTTTTTCTTTTATTGCTTTTTCTGCTGGGCAATCTCTTGATCCTGGTGCTTGACCTTATTTTCCAAAACCTGTTGTTGGCTTACTAACCAGTGCATGTGGTAACTAGTTTCGGACATGCTAATCATCGAACGTTTAGCTGCTTCGGAGAGCTCTTCGGGGTTAGTGATGGTTGGATACTGATCGGGGGTATGAGTGGATGATGTTAGTCCAAAAAATATACGTCGTTGAGGAAGTGAAGGTGACAATGGAGGAAGTGGAGAAATGACGTTAGTAGAGACGGTAGTGGTGGTTATTGGAACAGTGGTGGTGGTGGTTAGTGGGGGAGTCAGACTTCCTCCTGACTTGTTCACTTTGCCCTCTTCGTCATCACTAATCTCCATCAGGTCCGCAACATCAAAGTATGTTGAAGTGTCCGTGAGAACGTGGACTTGTTGGGCCTATGGTTGCTGAGCTGCTCTCGTGTCTTAGGGAATGATATTCCCATATCCCCCCCCTCCCAAATCTTGTGCCTTTGGTGAATTTGGCGGTGTCGGCATTGTAATTAGCACGGGGGGAGTTGTTATTGTGGCTTGTTGGACAGCTTGTGAGTCTTTGCCAGTATCTACTGGACCGGATGTGGCTGCTCAATCACCTCCATCTATGATGTGAATGGGCGAGGAGTGTTGCTTTGATGCTGTATCAGAGGTCGAACTACCATCTTGGGAGTCTGTCGAGTTCGAGGATGCCAAATGAGATTGTGTAGCTTGGGTCGTTGCTTGTGGTTTCCTCTTGAGTGGCTCTCCCTCATATTCTGACTCTTCTGATTCCGTGGCATTCGAAGATCTCTTCTTGGCCATGAGCTTTGTTCTCCTCCTCTGCTGGCGTGTTTCAGGCAGTTTTGCCTTGGAGGTATCTGTCTCTTTTGCTGCTGAAGATCTTTCTGTTGCTGGATCTTTTTGGGAGGCTGGTGGTTTCGGCTACCTTGTCACTAGCTTGATTATACTTGGATTTGGCCTTTTTGGTGATGTCCCCTGTGGTGACAGTGTCTGTGTTATGGATCGCTTGGACTTCTTGGATGAAATTGGGATGTCCCAAGCTTTGTCTGCTACTTGTAGTAACCCCTGTAATTGGTCGTCGTTCATCACTTGCTTCAAAGTGAGATCTGTCATGAGATAACCAAGCATGGTGGTTGGCTGCTTTTTTTTATGCATTCATGGAGGCAGTTCGAAGCAAACTGGGCCCATTCATATAGATTTTGGCCATGTAGTCGTGAATCTGCCAGCATGTGAAACAGGGACATCGAGATTTGTATGATCTTGGATTTGTAACACTGGGTGTACTTAATTAAGTAAGCACAAGCAGCAGCTAGAGCCTGACCATTAATGGCATCGAACCGATACTCGTCCTTGGTCTTCCACTTTTCAACAGATGGATATATGTACTTGAAGTATGTTGTGGTCTCGATCTTCTGGAATGTTCTGGTGACTACATTCGGTCCTCGAGGAAAACTGAAATTGTGGAGATCTGCACCAGAAAGAAATATGTTGTAGACATTGTTTTTGTTGGGAGGAACTATGATCTAGAATGATATGGCAGTAGCATTCTAATTGGCCCAGTCAGGACAGGAACTTGAAATTCAATCTCTTTAAAAAACTGTTGTGTCTGCTGGTACCAGGTTGTCATTTCTTGAACATCCAAGTGCCCCATCTAGATATATATCATATTTGCATCTGGGTTATCGGAACTGGAGGACTGGTTGGAAGACATGTTGGAAACTAAAAAATGAGACTCTGAAAAAAAAGACACGGTTGAGATTTGAGACAGAGTTAACAGAGGCTCGGTGCGGTTGAGAAGGTGACGGATGGACGCGGTCGAGAAGGTGGACGCGGTCGAGAAGGTGACAGATGGATACTCAGGTGAGATGTTGATGGAAGAACGCGATCAAAATGGAAGTGAGGGTTTGGTGAAAAGCAGAGGTGTAGAATGGTGTGGTTATGAGAAAGAAGGTGTATGGAGTCAGGTTGGAATGGGAGAAAGAAGTGAATAAAGTAGGATGGTTGAAAGACGAAAATGTGTGTGTAGGCTGTCGGTGGTAAATGGGAGTTTGGAGAGGCCGAATGGATAGGTTATGGTGAGAGTTTTGAAAACAAAAGGTGTGTGATGGTGATGGTTCTGAAAATGGTGTCTCACAATATTAAACTAGAGCGTGATGCGTGCTCCAGATGCAGCGCTTCGATGTGCAAGAGATTCAAATGAAAAAGTTTTGCCTTCTGGCGGTATTAGGTTTTTGATATCTTTGGTGATGGCGCTCGGACTTGTTTCAGGATGATAGCAGGTGATGGTCGATGGACGAAGTGTGTGAAGAATGAGTGATCGATGGAGTGTATGAGCGCAAAGATTGAGTATGTCTGCAAGAAGATCGCCAGGAAGTAGTCGCATAAAGGCTCCAATATTCGCACGTCACAGAGGTAAGAATGTGTTCATTTTTTATGTATTTATGGTCATTCGTTGATTCTCCTCGGTCGAGATTTTTTTAAAGTGCTCGACTCGGTCGATATCGTAACGGGCGTGGTCGAGATCTCAAAAAAAATCATGAGGAACGGCGTTGTCGCGGCCTAGTCGGGATTTGAAGTTTGAGACTCGATCGAGACAGTAAGCAGGTGACTAGGTTAAGATGTTGAAGAATTGGCTCGGTCGAGATGCTGAGCAAGTGACGTGGTCAAGATGGTGACCAACTGGCGCGGTCGAGATGCTGAGCAAGCAACGCGGTTGAGATGGCGACCAACTGGCTCGGTCGAGATGCTGAGCAAGTGACGCAGGGAGATGGTGACCAACTGGCGCGGTCGAGATGTTGATGAGCAAGCAACACGGTTGATATGGTGAGTAATTGGCTCAGTCGAGATGCTGAGCAAGTGACGCGGTCGAGATGGTGACCAACTGGCTCGGTCGAGACGCGGTCGAGATGGTGACCAATGTCTTTTGAGTACTGCATCTCAAAGAAATTTTTGCTAAAAATAGCACCCTTTCAACTCATAGCAGGACAATTATACAAACGGGACGTTGACGGTATCATACGCAGATGTGCTTATGAATATGAGATACGTTCTATCATATCTCAAGCACATGAGGGCATCGGCGGCGGTCACTTCTCTGCTGAAGTGATTGCTAAGATCATCCTTCGAGCGGGCTTATGGTGGCCATCACTATTTAAGGATAGCTTTGCTATCATTAAAACAGTGATGTTTGCCAATGAGCCAAAAAGAATACGAAAGCAGACTTCACCCCGTTGACCCCTATTATAGAAGGCAAAGCCTTCCATAAGTGGGTATCGACTTCGTTGGTCCCATCAGCCCAGCAGCCAAGAATACCCAAGCACGGTATATCTTGATTGCAATGGATTACGCAACCAAGTGGGTAGAAGCAGGTGCAACAAAGGACGCCCCTTTTTTTTATGAAAACATTATTACGCATTTTGGCTGTCCAATTGAGCTTGTTAGTGACCGAGGCACTCACTTCTTAAATGAAGTGATCGATAATCTCCTACACCATTACCTTGTTGTTCACCGCAAAAGTACCCGTACTATCCTAGATATAATGGTCAGGCGGAATCCACCAACAAGACGATTTGTAAGATCTTGACCAAGATAGTAGAAACAAGTCGATCAGTTTGGGAAACCAAACTATTCTCTGCTATCTGGGCGTACCGCACCACTCCCAAGAAGGCCACTGGATGGGTAATCCCATTCCAGCTCATATATGGTCAAGAGGCAGTAATGCCTGTTGAATTCTTAGTTCCTTCCTTGCGAGTCATGCAAGCTTTTTCTACAGATCTATGTGAGAAACCTACAATTGAACAACAAGTAAAAAATAGGCTATTTACATTAGCACAATTGTGTGAGACTCGACTCGTATCATATCATGCACAATTGGTTAACAAACGTCGCCAAAAAGCCTGGCATGATCGTCACCTGCGTAATAAAGATCTACACTTGGGTGACCAAGTGCTTCTTTACACATCTAAGAAGCATCCGGGAAAATTAAAATTCAAAAGTAAAGGACGTTATGTCATAAATAAAATCTTCCCTAATGGAGCAGTCCAGTTGGAAACACTTGACGACGTACTCCTAGACACTGTCGTAAATGGCGGTATTACGAAGAGTTGTTTTAGTTGACCCAATATAACTCCATCCCTTTTGTATATATTTATGTGACATTTTTTCCGATCTCTGGTAGTGTTATTTTTTGTATCTTCGTTTGTTTATGATTTTTGACTGCCTCTATTTGTCTTTATTGCATAACATTTTTGTCTCGTCTATATCCATTCATAGAGAGTGCTATAGGTCAACAACTGATGGTCTTCACATGGATAGGTTTTATACCATTTTAGATCTAGTTCACTTCTATACTTATGTTATTTCAGATCTTCTACATCTAGCACATCTTTGATCAATGAGATAGTGCTACCATACTCATGCCTTCTTTGAGGCGGCCTGTGGCCTGTGGTTAGAAACTGAGTGATTTTTTCAACCCACAAGGGTGTGGCATCGATCTAAAAAAGGCATGCATCAGGGAGATCGTCGTTGACTGGTGCATCGACCTTTTCAACATTCGGAAGTTTGGAAAGGTGATCGGCCATAAAGTGTCGGGTTCCTGACAACTACTCGAAAATTGAATTCCTCGAATATTAACAAATATCAAGCTATACGTCCTGTTTTATCGGATTTATTAACAATATATAATAGGGCTTGATGGTCTATGTAGAAGGCAAAGGTTTGGCCTAGTAGATAATGTCTGAGTTGTTGTACGACATAGACCATAGCCAATGCTTCTCTCTCGGTTGTTGTATAGTTCACTTCAGCAAGCACCAGCTGTCTGCTCAAGAAACGTATAAGAAAATCCTTTCCATACTCGTTCGGTTGTGCTAGGATATCTCCTATGGCATACTTACTTGCGTCAGTATGCACATGGAATTCGTTCGTGTAGTCTGGGGATCGAAGTAAGGGGGCTATGGTAAGCGTTGTTTTTAACTCCTCAAAAGCTTTGATGCGCTCCTCAGTCCATCTAGGGTCTACCACAACTACATAAACGAGTCGGCGTAATCGATTATGAAAATGCGGTAATAGGTGGCCTAGGAACACGTAAACTTTCTTCACTGTCGCAAGTAGAGGCATCTCAACTATGACCTTTATTTTCGAAGGATCTATAGAGATACCATCCTTTGAAATGATATGTCCTAGGACAACCCCATGGGTGACCCAGATTTGACATTTCTCAGGGTTTAGTAAGATTCCAAACCTACGACAACGAATGAATATCTTTTCTAACGCTTTGAGGTGCTTGTCCGCTGAAGAATGTACACCCAAATCATCGAGATAAATCTCGACAATCCGATGTAACAAATCTTGAAATGCCATTTGCATGACACGTTGAAACGTGGAAGGGGTGTTGCATAAGCCAAAAGGTATGACATTATCACCATAAACATCATTTTCCATAGAAAAGGCAGGAGCTATTTGGACTAGGAAATAGCCACTGAAACCATCTAAGAAGCTGAAAGCTTAAGCTCCTGCCATTTCCTCAAGGATTTGTGTAGTTAGGGGTAACGGGAAATGGTCTTTTTTCGTAACCGCGTTAAGATTCTTTAGATCAACACAAATACGAAGCTTACCATTTTTCTTGGGTACGACTACAATGGGCGGTACCCAATCGGTATGATGGACTTCATAGATGAATCCAACATCCAGCAATTTCTTAATATCTTCATCGATCCACTCACGATAAACAGGGTTACATCTATATGGCTTAGCCCAAATAGGCTTAGCGTTGTCTTCTAATGGTATAGTATGGACCTCTACTTCAGGAGGGACCCCCTTCATTTCAGTATAATTCCAAGCAAATACATCTCTGTATTTGCAGAGTAATGTTTCCAGATCAAAAAGCTAACTTGGCATGAGGTGGGCTCCGACTAGAACAATGCGATCCACATCCTCATCAGGATCTTTAAGATTTAGCTCGATGGTTTTGGCTGGTCCTTCAAAGGATTGGGAATCTCTTGTAGGTTCTCGTTGTGGTTGTGGCAGCTGGATGACATCATCAAGTGTGAAGTCCTTAAACTTGCTTGGTAGACCAAAAGGTGGTTCCACAAAGTTCTCTGGAACTTTTGGGATCACCTGCGTGGATGTGCTACCAGATGTGAAAGCTTGATCGGAGGTTTCGTCCTTTGGGTATTCATACAATGGCTTGATTGGTTTCTTAAGCTTCTCGCACATTTGTTTTTGTCGCTCAATTAATTTTGTGTCGACGAGTTTGTGTTTTTGGAATCGAGGTTTTTTGGGTTGTTGGGGAGGCGGTGTGGTTTCCTCGTGAATCAATTCCTCGTCTATTGTTTCCCAGACTTCGTCTAGATACATGTCCCATTTGTTCTCTTCTAGTTCCAGATTATGGCTTGGTGCATATTCATTCTACTGAAACCGGTGTCAAAGTGTCCACGAACTCGAGCCCAGGTTTGCTCAGAAGGGCAATGAGAAGGTTCAAACAAGTTTATGCGAATAATATTGTCAAAGGCTACGAGTGTCTCAAGGGAAGTATTTTTGTTCAGAGCGACAACTCTGTAGGTTTGTACTTCTTTTTCAGTCAGATGTGCAAGTAATATCCAGAGTTCAATGGGTACGGGAGCAAGAAAGTTCACAGTGGGTAAGCTCCAAAGTTTAAAGGCAGTACGAGCATATTTTAACTCAATAGTTCGACTAGGGACTATGGAAATTTGGCAGTTTTTAGCTTGCCAGAACTCAAAGTTAGATTGGTCTCCAATGTCACAGATATTTTGCGAAAAGATTTCAAGTTGTGAAGCACTATCTTCATCTAACTCATCTAAGAAACCAAGAGGATGCGGAGACGAGGGTGTATCAGGAATGGAAGGAGTAGGTTCAGCAGACAAGGATTCATTTTCTTTTTGAAGGCAGGAGAAGACTTTTTTGATATTCTGGTTAAAAAATCTTTCTTCATTTTCATATTTCTCAGCAATATTGGCTATATCAGCAGCAAAAATTTTCATAGTTCCCAAGGGGTCAATACGGGTTTTACCAAACTCCATATAAATCTTAACCCAATGTAAGGTATCTAAAAGATCAATCAAGCAGAGCACTTTATCCTCTGGCCCAACAACAATATAGGTAGCACGATCAATTTGAATAATAAAACTATGCAACATCACAGCTCTTTTCATGCAACAAATCAAAGTTTGTATGAATCGATTAGGGGGACGAAGGGGATCCTCGTAACCAAGATCAACAACATCTTGAAACCAACCTAAGGACTAAACCATGAAAAAAAGCCTTTGTTAGCCTATGAATCCACGTAAAGGTTTGATACTATCCCGACCAGAGGACAGTTAGATTTACACCACAAGGATGCATAGAGGGAGATTAATGAAACATAGCTCCCATTGCCAAAGCAAGACCAAACCTTTTGAAACTTTATTCATAATCCAACAAGGTAAAACATAGCTGAAAGCATACAGTACTTCAAAGAAAAAGCACCGTAGAGCAAAACAAATGGTGTCAATGTTGAATGTTAATTGTTATCCATGTCCAAAATAAGTCTAGCAGCTTAACAGCTTAAAATATTTGATGATCTTCCCTATGTAAAACGTGATTAATAGCGATAGGCTTTCCCATATTATTACCGTATCAGGACATTCCGCCATTTTGATCAGTTTTATGGTACTGGTCTGTATCAATTTATAAAGTTAAAGCATATGCATTTGAAAAATAACTGTCCTATATAGGTGGCGATTTGCAAATGAGAGATAGCATGGATCAGTACTCATATATGGGGCAAGTCCATGCCATACCAATACCTGAACCCATAATAGGTAATGTACCAGTTTCAAAACTCTTGAGAATATCTATGCTTTCCAAGAGTATGCCAGCTACCGCCCAGTTTCATTAATTTTAAATACCGATCGTGTCTTAAGAAACAATACAACAATACCTGCATGTGGTTATAATTAGCCAAGTATTTACCCTAACACTTGCAATAGGATTAGGGCAAATCCATGCCATACCAATCCCTACTAGTGTAGTGATCCCTTGCACAAATCCATGCACATTAAGGGCGCCTAGTTTATTATTACTTGTCTATCATCATATGTGTAGCCAAAGTTACCTATGCATGTTTTCAGTGCGGAATGAAAGAAATAAGTAAAATAGTTTTTGTTATCTTGCTATAAATACAAACCAGAACCTTTTCCTACCACCATTCATAAACGTAGATTATTCTTATTGTATACACCATTACGGAATTGTAAATCAGTGAACGAAGTGAAGTGTTGCAATACTAGCCTGAATAGATGTTGCATACGAATCTTGTGAGGAAGTCATACTTGTTTACGAAAGTCATTTCCTTCGAAGGTGATAATAAGCGATTTTTGAGTCTAGTTTTTGCCATAACAATGATAGCATAAAAAGCCATGCCAATCAAGATATATTTACATATGAAACAAAGTATATGCTTATGTTTTAGCAAAGAGAGCATACATTTGGTCTGTTCATGAAGATGCTAGTAATAACACATACCTGTATGAGAGCATATTCCAAATCCGGCAATGGAATCGAGATGCAATAATGCAGTATAGAAGTTGCTTTGAAGCAAGGGACATATGGCATTGTTTATCATTGCATGTACTCAACTTATCATAACCCATAAGTCACAAGGTGATTAAAACAACTTTCAGAATGCAGTAGTTTGTTGTCTACCAGCGATGAACCAATAGTAGCATTAAAAAGACAGATCTCCACGTATTCTGTAGTGCTATCATCGATGTCCTTTCAGCGATGAAGGTGCAACATACATGTTTATACGACTATACAATCAATCGAGTGTTTTAAAGACAATGTAATCAACGGATGTATTGGTGATCCGTGAAGCACAAGTATCAAGCTATATACTTGTATATAGCTTGAATGCATAGAGTAGAAATGCATTGTCAGCGCATGATCAACGTGTACATAACTCACATCAACACCGCAACGTTTTGTGCACATATGGAAACATACTTGTCTATGCTCATGAATGCATAGAGTAGAAATGCATTGTCAGCGCATGATCAACGTGTACATAACTCACATCAACACCACAACGTTTTGTGCAAATATGGAAACATAATTTAAACATTTCCATAAGAGCAATAAATCGCGATTAACATCATATACTTCCTTCTTAAATGAGTGGAAAGCATTCATCATACGAGTATTATACCAAAAGGTGTTGGATCGCGATGCCCCGCCCTCCTTATGCCATAGTTTAAAATCTACAAACATTTTCCACAAGCATTTCTTCCGTATGCTATCAAAATGAAAAGCAATAGAGAAAAGAGGCATACCGTTCCGTGTGATCGAGCTGAACAAAGAACCGTAGATGGGCGCTACCATGCATAAGCCACCATGAGGAAGAGGAAGATGAGGAGGAGAAGAAGGAAGCATAGTGAAGGCATTGATAGTGGCGCCCTCTTTTATAACCTTTTGATAGCATGAAAATGGAGGGAAAGTCCATTTTTGAATTTTGGGGGGGTGTGGAGGGGGTTTATTTTTGTATAGCTTAAGTTGAATGGTTGCAGGGTAGGTAGTGGTTGGTAGAAGGGGGGAGGGCTGGCTGGAGGTTTTTGGCAATGAGTTATTTTTTTTTTTCAATTTCTAGTAATACCATGGGCATTTTTTAGTAGTTATAGACTACGGAAATGAGAATGCAGTTAAGGCTAAATTATTGAATTGTAATGGCTTAAGAATTGTGTAAATTAGAGTTCGGTTGCATAATTATGGTTTTTCGGCATTGTTATTGCTTGGACAACATTTGCGGAATTCAATGGTTATAATTTTAATTGGCGATTGGGTCTATTAAAACTAAGTTGTTCTAAACTAAGTTTTTAGACAATGCTATATTATGAAAAATTACACCCGTAATGAATGTAAAGTGAACATAAATTAAAAAAAAACATTCAGTTTTCACTTGCAAATGGACAAGAATGATGCTCATGTGGAAGGGGGACGTGGGAATCCATCTGGCATCATCATGTAGTCATGACACGGAAATTTGCCCGGCATCACCGGCAGTGATGACCCCCTACAATAAAGCAATAAATTGAAATCTGTTCAATTAATTACAAGCCATTCATTCATACAACTTGGGTTTTTAACTGGAAATTTTTTTCGGCGATAAAAACGTCCCAAAGTTGTCGATGACTGGGTACACCGTTAGTCAAGCTATTTTAGCTTGCACAACGTCCCAGAGGAAAAACAGATATTGTCAGTTTTGTTGTTTCTTGACGGCAAAGCCTCCTCGTGGTAGAGGGCCCTACCCATGAAATTGGTGACTTAAGTTGGATTCCTAGTGGAATTTCGTAAGGCTTTAGTTACAATTGATGATTCTGATTGAAAATTTGCTTTATTAACTGCAAAATGGGCAACCGAGAATTGGACACTTATGTCTAGGAGTTGGATTTTTTGGCCAAGGTGCTGCTTTTTGATAAAAAGTTGGCGCAATGGCAGTTCATTCTTGGACTGCAAGCCGATTTTCAAAACGAGTGCAAACGTAATATCCTCCAATCTTTGGAAGTACTATCCGTGTGGCCAAGGCCTATGATAGCACCATAGTTGCCTCGCAAAAAAGTGTGCACGACCAAACAGCTTCAAAGCCTTAGATGGAAAAGTCTAAAAATAAAAGAAAAAAACATTTTTTTGATGAGCTTGAAGCTTAGGCGTACCCATACTCTAAGAAAATAAGAACATGAGAAGCATGAGGTTATTCCCACTTATTTTTTTAGTTGGAATTGGTACTCTGAAAGTGGAAAATGAAATTCCCGAGAACTTCAATGGTATCGATGTTTCAGTCTCAATCGATTTATGAATCATTCATATCAATCAGGATTTTTGGGACAGGTTGATCAGGAAGTGGAGGGCCTTTGTGGAGGAAGAACCTAATGGTATGGGATGCATGCGATTCCAAAAAGACAATCTAAAACTAATTGGATCAGTGTGACCATAGTATGGCCAATGATGCCAAATACTATGCGTCATAAAATGAGTGTTTTGTCAGAAATTTGAGATATTGGTCATGACCCCTTATGGATATCTTAAATTTACAAAATCGAAAACCCGCAAGCTATTTTTTTATATTAAGAATATATCTGTGAATTTCTTAAACATTTATTAACTTGATTTCTTGTGATTCCTTGGAAGGTAATTTTTATTACTTGTGGACCTTGGACAATGTAACAGAAAGGGTTAATGGATTCGTTTTCTAAAGTGTTTTTCTTGCATGAATCTTCAATAAGTCCTTTTATGATTTACAGTTCAATTCTCAGTGTGGGTAACGAAGAAGATCTTTTGAAAGTCATTCACGAAAATGTGTTGGGACATTTACAGTATTTGATTACGATGATGCAACACCTTTCTTGACTTTAAAGTTTTTCTCGAATTTCTTCTTGAAACTTCTCCTAGGGCAAATCTAGACTGATATGCACCCCTTGGAAACTCGTGTGGTTTCCTGTTTAAAGGGGGAGAAGTAAGAAGAAAAGAAAGTTATCAAGAACAAACATCTATCATAGATTCCAGGAGGAATCTGATAGATGACGGATCTATTTCTAAAATCAGCAAAGATAGGATATTTTTTATATTACAAAAATCCTTTAGGGATTATAGTAGATATCTTGTTAGAAGATATAACAAGAGGAAATTAGAAAACACTCTTGTAGTAGAAGAGTTGCTGATTACAAGTCCGATTGATTTGTGTCAGAACTAGGGAATTCTACTGCAAGATAGTGAAACTTGTTCCTTGCTTGTTGTAGTCAACTTGATCTTAGAATGAACTTGGATCCCTAGGTTGAAACAAAGAATGAAATTCACTTTTGTAACATATTCTTTTGAGATCATCTCCGATTGATATTTTGGTTGCGAAATAGCACTTTTTTGAGAAATATTCTCTCTTAGAGGATAACCAAGTTATAGGATTCTCGGTTAAAAAAGTATTGTGTACAGATCAGGTAATATATGTAGAGATATGTTATGTAGTGCACCTTGTGTGATCATAAAACCTTTTTGTACAAACTTTTAACAATGTGGATCTACAAAGGATTCCTTGGACTAAGTTTAAATGCATGCATAAACTAGTCATTAAAACATAGGCATATTGATGAGAATTGTATAGAGACAATTTCTCACTAGGTTATAGTGATTTCTCATTGAGAATTCCTTATTGACCTAGAATAGATTTAGAATCAGATTAAATGTCCAACAAGGTGTTACAGTGCACTACTTGTTGGATTATTCTCCTTCTTACTAATTGAATAATCGGTTATAATTTTCATCCGTTGTTTTTCCAGTTCTACGGATTTTCCCGCGCCTTTACACAATGTCTACAGTTTTACAAGTGTTTTTACACAGTCTGCAGAATTACACGGAGTGTTACCATAGTGTCGCATTTTTCACCTATCAGGAATCTTGTGAAAAAATGCAGCCTCCTTTTCTGCATTTTTTTGCCTGTCAGGATTTGCTCGCAAATATGCAGAGTCACATTTTTCGCTTTTTCCAAAGTGTCTCAAATGTTAAAAAAATTGACTCTGGCAATGTGTGGAGCAATCCTAAATCAGTTTTTAAGGCACTATCGGGTTTTTTCGCAAAATCTCTACATTGTCGTTTTTGCGACAGTGTCACCTGTGGCTATTATAGTTCATTTCTGCAAAAGTGACAGTTTGGTTCATTTATGCAAACAAACGCTTTATGACCAATTCCCACCGCTTATCAACAATCAATGACAAGGAATCGGATGGATGCCAGCGGAAATCAGTCGCAATGTACGACCTAATTTCTTAGTATAAATAGTTGTTCATATTCATACAGTTTCAAAATTATCAGAAGCATTTGAATAGTTAGCTCTCTCTCTCTCTCTCTCTCTCTCTCTCTCTCTCTCTCTCTCTCTCTCTCTCTCTCTCTCTCTCTCTCTCTCTCTTCTCTCTCTCTCTCTCTCTCTCTCTCTCTCTCTCTCTCTCTCAAGACTACGAGCTTGCACTCTTGAACATTCTAGCTCGTTTTTTAGAGTTGTTTAGAGATTGTTATTGCGCTATTGCTTATCAGCATTGTGCTTAATTCAGACTTTCATTTAGCCATTCAAAAATTGCTTAGAGTACGCGATTTCGATCCGCAACTTATTGTACTCATTTACTTCTGTTACGTTTTCATATTGAATCAATACTATCCTTTATTGCGTTCAGTTTCGTCTCAGAATATATGCGTTTATGTATTTTCTTCTCGCCTAATTATTTGTCTTGTGATTCACGACTAATTCGCGAATGATTCGCGACAAATCACTTGTCTAATAATTCAATGCTTTATTGTTTGGCTACGCAATCACTATAGTATTGATGATTTCAAAGTTAGTTACTATAAAATGAAATGTTATTTTTATCACTATTGTTTTGTTTGAAATTGATAGGCGTAGTCACGCATTGTGAAAGAGGAAGATAGTTTATTCTGCCACACACGAAAAGTTTTCTTTCTAGACACTCGAATTATTTTCATTCGTTTCTTTTCAAGTTCGACCTATCTTCACAACACCTCTTTCCGACATGGTATCAGAGGTCAAAGATCAAAGCGCATTTTTGGATGATTCATGGTTTAAATCTAGAGCAACTCAACACATGACCAATCAATGTGAGATCTTCAGCTCCTACACGCCTTACAACATGAAGAAATTTGTTCATCTTGGTGACAAACTCACACTATTGAAGGTGAAGGTACTGTAAGATTGCGATTTTAGCATGATCAATTCAAATTACTATCAAAAGTCTTATATGTTCCTAAACCCTCTACAAATCTGTTATCAGTAAGTAGAATTCAGATTTAGGTCATAAGGTAGAATTCGAATCTGATCAATGCAGAATTATTGATAGGAGTGATAAGATCCTTGCACTCGGCAAGAGGCAAGGTTACCTATATAGATTGGCACACTGTTATTATGAGTCTAGTCAAGCCTTGAAAATCTCTGTTCTAGTCAATAAAGCATTACTATGTCATCATCGCTTAGGACACGTGAATTATGCATCTATTTTGAACATGTCCAGACAATCCATGGTCCTTAATCTCGACTATCCTTCTAGTAAGGTCAATCTCCTTGTATGTCATAGCTGTATCTTTGGAAAGCAGGCTAGGATTCCTTTTAGATCAAACCATATGCATGTAGCAAAAGGTCTATTAGATGTTGTTCATACATATATATGTGGACCTATGCAAACTCCTTCATTGCTAGATGAAAAGTACTTCATTACATTTATTGACGAATTTCCCAGAAGAACAATTGTTTATTTCATTAAACAGAAATCAGAGATTTTCATCAAATTCAGACAATTCAAAGAGCATGTTAAGAATCAAACTAGTAAACGAATCAAAGCACTGAAGTCAGATAACATGAGAGAATACATCTCCAACGAATTCAAGGAGTACTGCTTTAACAACGACATTGAGCAACAATATATCACCTCCTATTCGCCTCAGTCAAATGGTCTTGTTGAGAGAAAGAACAGTACCTTAGTGGAATCGGCAAAGTGCATGTTATCACATGCGACACTTTCGAAGTCCTTCTGGGCTGAAGCTATTTCAACAACAACCTATATTCAGAACAAATGTCCTACTAAATGCCTCTCAGACAAAACACCATTCGAAGTTTGGACATGTACCAGACCTTCTTTATTAAACTTACGAGTTTTTGGATGTACTGCTTTTGCATAGATATCTCGTGATCTAAGGAAGAAGCTTGACTTCCGGAGTATCAAATGTGTTTTCATCAGCTACACTACTTCAGATCAAACCTACAAGCTGTTCGATCCCAACTAGTCGAAGATATTCACTAACCGGGATGTCATCTTCATCGAAGATCAGTTTTAAGACTCAAAAAAAAGGGCAGTTCCCATGTAGTCGACCTGTCAAATTCTCCTGACGCATTGAACTTTCCAGTTTCGCAGACGACTATTCCTATTGAAAGTCCAAGCTCTTCTACTTTCAACGAACAATGAATCAATGACGAATCAGAAGATGATGATGTTGCAGTTCAGCAACTACGGTATGATCGAAACGATCAACTTCCTCTATTATCCAAAAGATCTTCAAGAACCAGCAGACCACTTAACTGGTATATCGACAAGTCTGCAGCAACCTACCTTGCTCAGGAACCGACGTTTGTCCAAGAGACACTCAGTCAACCTGATTCCAATCTCTGGAAAGAAGCTATGGATAAAGAGTATTCATCTCTTATCAAGAACCAGACATGGACGATTGTCAAATTACCTGCTAGCAAAAACATAGTTGATTGAAAATGGATTTTCAAAATCAAGTACAATGTAGATGGAAGCATCAACAGGAGAACGGCACAACTTGTCGCCAGAGGATTTTCTTAGATATACAACGTCGATTACACTGAGGCCTTTAGTCCAGCAGTCAAGCATTCTTCTATTCAACTTTTGCTATCATTTGTCGCTGCAGTAGATTTGGAAATACATCAAATGGATGTACAGACAACATATCTCAATGGAGTTATCTAAGAAGACATTTACATGGTGCAACCCAAAGGTTATATTATCGAGGGTAAACACAATCATGTGTGTAAACTCCATAAGGTACTTTATGGCTTGAAGCAATCTGCTTGAGCATGGTTTCAAAGAATCAATACTTTCTTTATTGATCATGGCTACACATCTAGCTCTTCAGATTCAAACATTTACTTAAAAATAGTGCAACAATCTTTTATCATTATCACATTATACATGGATGATACATTGCTTTTCAACAACAATACCGATCTGATAACAGAGGAGAAGACAATTCTATCTTCCGAATTCGACATGACCGATCTGGGCGAAGCTCATTTCTGCCTTGGTATACAAATCCACAAAGATAGAAAACAGAAATTGATCTACATTACACAACAAAGATACATTTACAACATTTTAGTTAGATATAATCTGATCATTTGCAAGTTAGCTCTCTCACCAATGGAACTAGGACTCAAATTGTCAAAGGACCAGTGTTCCCAAACAATTCATGAGAAGCAGCAGTGAGTATACTTACCATTCTATTATAGGATCTCTTATGTACGCCATGATTTGTATCAGGCCAGACATAGCTTTTGCAATCAGCTCTCTCAGTCAGTTTATGACTAATTCTGGTATACCACATTGGAAGGCTCTTATCAGAGTCATGAGATATCTTCGAGCTACTATGGACTTTTGCATTTGTTATGGAGCAGTCAGCAACGACAAACTCAATTTACTCAGTGGTTTCACATATGCAAGTTGGGCAGGAGATGTAGACACTTGTAAATCTACTTTCGGATTTACATTCTTCCTCAACAATGGTCCAGTTTCCTGGAATAGTTGCAAGCAATCTTTGATAGCTCTATCTTCCACTGAACAAGAGTATATCGCAGCCTCTCAAGCTACAAAGGAAGCAATTTGGTTGAGGAACTTACTCTCAAATATTGGTCTGAATCAATACGCTTCGACGACATTATTTTGTGATAATCAAAGTGCCATCGCTTTATCAACCAACCCTCGATCTCATTCCAGGAGTAAACACATTGAACTAAAATATCATTTCGTCAGAAGCAAAGTTCTCAACGAAGAGGTCAGATTGCAGTACTGTAGAATGCAAGATATGACAGTTGATATTTTTACCAAAGCATTATGTTTGGAATCACACAGAAGATTCTGTGTAAAACGAAGTTTGAAGGTCAAGGCATTCAACGATTCATATCAAGGGGGTGTGTTGGATTATTCTCCTTCTTACTGATCAAATAATCGATTATAATCTTCATTCGTTGTTTATCTAGTTCTGCATATTTTCCCGTGTCTTTACACAGTCTGCAGTTTTACAAGTGTTTTTACACAATCTGCAAAATTGCACGGAGTGTTACCACAGTGTCGCATTTTTCGCATGTCAAGAATCTTGTGGAAAAATGCAGTCTCCTTTTTTGCATTTTTCGCCTGTCAAGATTTGCGAGCAAATATGCATAGTCACATTTTTCACTTTCTCCAACGTGTCTCAAATGTTAAGGAAATGACTTTGGCAATGTGTGGGACAACCCTAAATCAGTTTTTAAGGCACTGTCAAGTCTTTCACAAAATTCCGACACTGTCATTTTTGCGACAGTGTCGTCTGTGGTTGTTTTAGTTCATCTCTGCAGAAGTGACAGTTTGGTTCATTTATGCAGACAGACGCTTTACGGCCAATTCCCACCGCTTATAAGCAATCAATGACAAGGAACTGGATGGATGCCGGGGGAGATCAGCCAACTGGCAATTGCAATTTATGACCTAATTTCTTAGTATAAATAGTTGTTCATATTTATACAGTTTCAAGATTATCATAAACATTTGAATAGTTAGCTCTCTCTCTCTCTCTCTCTCTCTCTCTCTCTCTCTCTCTCTCTCTCTCTCTCTCTCTCTCTCTCTCTCTCTCTCTCTCTCTCTCTCTCTCTCTCTCTCTCTCTCTCTCTCTCTCTCTCTCTCTCTTTCTCTCAAGCCTGCGAGCTTGAACACTCCTGCGCATTCTAGCTCACTTCTTAGAGTTGTTTAGAGATTGCTATTGCGCTACTGCTTATCAACATTACGCTTAATTCAGACTTTCTTTTAGCCGTTCAAAAATTGCATAGAGTACGCAGTTTCAATCTGCAACTTATTGTACTCATTGACTTCTGTTACGATTTCATACGGAATCAATACTATCCTTTATTGTGTTCAGCTTCGTCTTAGAATATATGTGTTTCTGTATTTTCTTCACGACTAATTATTTGTCTTGTGATTCGCGACTAATTCGCGAATGATTCGCGATGAATTACTTGTTTGATAATTCAATGCTTTATTGTTTGGCTACGTAATCACTATAGTACTGATGATTTCAAAGCTAGTTACTATAAGATCAAATGTGATTTCTATCACTATTGTTTTGTTTGAAATTGATAGGCGTAGTCATGCATTGTGAAGATAGTTTATTCTGCCACACACGAAAAGTTTTCTTTCTAGACTCGAATTATTTTCATTTGTTTCTTTTCAAGTTCGTCCTATTCCGACACTACTAGTGGTGCATGGGCCTTGGAGGGTATGAGTATACCTACTCTCACTAGTGCACGCTTGATTGCATGATTGGTAGCTACGTGATGCTAGAATGATTCCTCATTCCTCAATGAGATTGATCCATAGCTTGGGGGCTAGATCCGTTCGATCTAGGATTGGTTGGCTTGGTTGTCCACCATCCGTTCCCTTTGTGGTTGCTTGTTTTGGCATGCTTAGAATAGGATCCTTGGTTAAGGACTTTATACGCGCCCTCCCCGTAACCCCTCCCTTGCGCCCTCCATGTGCGTGCCCTCCATGTGCCCCCCTCCCTGCTCACCCTCCTTGCGCGCCTCCTCGCTCGCCCTCCCTGCGCTCCTCCATGTGTGTGCACCCTCCTCGTGTGTCGTCCCTCTGCGCCCATGCTCTCCCTGCACCCTCCCCATGCCCCCTCTCATAGAGAGAGAGAGAGAGAGAGAGAGAGAGAGAGAGAGAGAGAGAGAGGGCATGACATAGGGAAAATAGGTGTGACATAGGGAGAAAAATAGAGAAAGAGAGAGTGTAGGCGTGACATTAGGCTATAGGTATGTCAAGTTTTGGGGGCCCTACCAAATGGATGGATAATATGTCATGCATCATATTCCATGCTTAAACGATTCTAGTCCACTTTTTTAACTAAAAAATGTTCATGTCGGAGGATGCACCCATGGGTGCATCCTCCTACCCCATGGATAGGCACAAATGTGACACACAAAAATATATATATATATATATTTTTTAGTCGTATATTTGTGCATGCGTGTAGGTAGTAGAGCATAGTGTGCCCGTCGATGGCGGGCGGCCGATGATGTGGGTGTGTGTATGGATTTAAGAGAGAGAGAGAGAGAGAGAGAGAGAGAGAGAGAGAGAGAGAGAGAGAGAGAGAGAGAGAGAGAGAGAGAGAGAGAGAGAGAGAGAGAGAGAGAGAGAGAGAGAGAGAGAGAGAGAAGGCATGACATAGGGGAAATAGGTGTGACACAGGGAGAAAAATAGAGAAAGAGAGAGTGTAGGCGTGACAATAGGTTATAGGTATGTCAAGTTTTGGGGGCCCTACCAAATGGATGAATAATATGTCATGCATCATATTTTATGCTTAAACGATTCTAGTCCACTTTTTTTAACTAGAAAAATGTTCATGTCGGAGGATGCACCCATGCAACCATGGGTGCATCCTCCTACCCCATGCATAGGCACAAATGTGACACACACACACACACACACACACACACACACACACACACACACACACACACAGATATATATATATATATATATATATATATACTGAAATCATATATTTTGTTTATCCTTGAGAGTGGTATTCATTATTAGCAGATTCCAGAGAATCCCCTAGATGCCCAACCAAGCTGAAATACAAAGCACCTCTCACCCAAGACCGAGGAGGTCTCAGAAGGAGGAGAGCAAAATGAAGATGAGAGCCGAGAAATACTAGATAGGAATACAGTTCTAATTTATGTGAGCCTCGTGGTAAATCCCAAAGAAGGAATGACCATGTAGGAGCTAGTAGTATTTTTAGACAATGTAATAAATGTAGACCCCTCTTAAATAAACTAGAGTGAGCCACCTTTTGATGGTGACCACTAGTGGAAGAACTAATTCCACTTGGAATTTGTAAGTTAGTAGCTTTGCCACTTAGGCTCCACATAGGCAGCCCCTTGGTCTATTTAAGAGACCCCCTCTCTTGTGAGGGAGCTTTTGCTTGTATTTGTCATTACTCTTGTTGAATAAAGAAGATCTTCCACGAGTTATTGACAATCTTGGAGCTCCTTGTTCATGGCTATTTTCTTGAGTGAATCTCCTATGAACATGCCTTGCATTATCTTGTTTGTGGATGTGGAATAGAGTAGATTTCTTGCTTTCTTTCTTTAGGCAATATGGATTGTAGTTGTGGATTAGTTTCTTGTTCTTGCTTAAGTAATTTTCAGCATCCAGGTAAACTAAATTGGCTGGAATTGTGATTCAGATCTTGCAAATCTTCTAACAATCTAGTTCTTGATTGCTCTTGGGTTATCCAAGAATCAAGAGATGGGTGTTTCTTGATTCTTCGATTGCTAGTATGTTGTTAGATAGATAGTTTCTTGTTTCTTGTTCTTGATTTGTAGCCTCACACTCAAGGTGAGAATAGTGGATCGCGCAAGAAGCTTTTCTGTAGATATTGCAAGCGAGCCAGTCACGACATCAAGGAATGTCGCATCCGCATCTACAACGAGACAAAGAAGCAGCAATAGCAGCAACTAGACTCCTCCAATGCGACAAAATTCAAGAAGCAAGATACACACTTGTTAACAAATGACCTCTCGCAATGAATGGTTTACCGAGTATGCAGCCTACAGCAGATATCAATTCATCTATCTCGGAGATTCAAGCACCATACGCGTGGAAGGCAAAGGGACAGTCAAGATCACATTCAACAATGATCTATCTATTTGTGTTTCCAATGTCCTTCATGTTCCTCGGCTATCAAAGAACCTGTTATCAGTCTCTAAGATAACTGATGAGGACTACACTGTTACTTTCTCATCTGAGCAGTGTACAATATTCGAGGAAGATACTTCTCTGACTACATGCACTAGAGTAAAAAATCTTTACGTACTCTCTAATTCAGTTGCACTAGCTAGCATCTCTCATAAAAATGTAAAGGATAATGCTATTTTGTGGCATAATCGATTTGGACACGTGAATACAAGATCACTTTCCTATATGTGTTGTAAGAATTTAGTTGATAGATTGTATTTCCCTTATTTATTAGATAGGAAATCTTTCTTCTGTGAATTATATGTCTATGGCAAACACTCTAGAAGCACGTTTCCCAAATCACATTCCATCAAAACAAAGCATGTATTGGATGTTGTACATAGCAATATTTGTGGTCCAATGCCAACTACCTCCTCAGGAGATGCAATCTATTTTATCACTTTTATAGATGATGATTCTAGATGGTCTACAGTCATGTTCATTAAGCACAAATTTGAAGCCTTTGAATGCTTCAAGAGATTCAAGGCCATGGCTAAGACACAAATGTCTACAAAAGTGAAAGCACTCCGAACTGATGGTGGCAGCGAATACCTCTCTAACGAGATGTCTGACTACATGGCTGAACATGGTATTAGAAGACAATTCACCACTTCCTATTCACCTCACCAGAACAGGATTGTAGAAAAGAAAAATCAAACTCTTCTCAACTCAGCCAGATCCATGCTACATCAAGCACATCTACTTGCGAAGTTTTGGACAAAAGCTACTATCACAGCCTGTTACATACAGAACAGATCCAGCACCAAAGTCGTCAACAACAAAACTCCTTATGAAGTTTGTCATGGACACAAGCTTAGTGTCAGCCTTTTAAAAATCTTTGGTTGTATATGTTTTGTTCACATTCCTAAACAACTTAGGAAGAAGTTGGATCATAGGACAAATAAATGTATTTTAATTGGCTATCATGATGACATAAAGCTTATAAAGTTTAAGATCCATCCACCAATGTAGTATTTGTCTCTAGGAATGTAATATCTCAAGAACATACATACTATGATTTTAAACAATCATCGATAAACGATGCTATGTCATTTCATCCTATTTTATGTAGCATGGATTCTTCCAACGTTGATGTTTCTTCTACAAAACCTGCAGCTACAGCTACAAAAGCCGAGCAGCCGATAGTACCTGTCATCAGACCAGACCAAGCCAGCTTGAACATATCTTGAGAAATTTAAGAAGAAGCATCATTGCATCCTGGTCAACCAAACGTCTGCAGATCCTCACGGACTCGGACAATTCTTGAGAGGTATAGCCGAAGCAATTAACTCCAAGGATGCTGTAAAGTGGCAAGAAGCTATGGAATGCGAGTACAACTCACTTTTGACGAACCAAACCTGGACACTGGTTGACTTCCCCACTCACAAGAGAGTTATCGACAACAAGTGGATCTTCAAGAAGAAGATCAACTCTAATAGTTTCATTGCTAAATGGAAAGCACGACTGGTGGCTATAGAATTCACTCAAGTCCAAGGAGTGGATTATCAAGAAATTTTCAGTCATGTCATCAAATGCAGTCAATCAGGACTCTGATTGCGTTAGCATTCACAGAAGACCTCGTAATGCACCAAATGGATGTCATTTCTCAATGACAACGTCGAAGAGGGGCTATATACCTTCCAATCGGAAGGATTCAAAGTCAAAGGCCAAGAGCACAAAGTGTGCAAGCTACACAAAGCAATCTACGGTCTGAAATAGGCCGCAAGAGCATGGTTCGATAGAATCAACTCTTATCTCATTCAATTGGGATTTGAAAACAATTTAGTTGACTGTAATGTTTATTCGAAACATATAGGCACCAGTTCAGTTCACATAGCTCTTTACATAGATGATGCGTTTATTTTGTCTAATGACACTTCTCTTTTGCACACTACTGAGAGTGATCTATCAAAGAAATTTGACATGACTGATTTAGGAGCTGTCCATTTTTTGCTAGGAATTCACATTACTAGAAATAGATTTCAGAAGAAGATCTATCTTAACCAGCAAGCATATCTAAAAGGCATTTTAGAAAAATTTCATATGTCTGATTGCAAACCAATTGATACTCCAATGGATCCAAGTATAGTATTGACTAAACCTACTTGTGTTGATTCTGATAGTAAAGTACTCGACATAGAGAAGTACCCTTATCATCACTCATAGGATCTTTGATGTATGCAATGTTGTGTACTAGACCAAATTTAGCATACATTGTTAGCACATTAAGTTAATTCATGTCTAATCCTAGTATCTCTCATTGGAAAGCATTAAAGAGAGTGATGAGATATATTCATGAGAGTTTAGATCACATTTTATGCTACGATGGAAATGCTATCGACTCACTTGTCCTACGAGGCTACTCTAACTCAGATTGGGGAGGAACAGTCTCTACCAAAAAATCTACCTCCGGGTTCTATTTCTATCTGGCAGGGGGACCGATTTCGCGAAACTCAAGGAAGCAGAAATCATTTGCGCTTTCTTCAGCCGAGGAAGAGTACATCACAACATGTCAAGCTTCAAAAGAAGTTGTATGGATCAGGTTATTACTTCACAACTTACATCACACTCAGTTCAATGCTACCACCATTCTATATGACAACTTGAGCTATATTTCACTGTCATTGAATCCTAGATTTCATGGCAAATCCAAGCACATAGAAATCCAGTATCATTTCATTCGGGAGAAAGTTTTCTCAGGACAAGTGATCATTCAATACTACTCCACAACATAATGGTCGCAGACATCTTCATTAAAGCGCTTTTCAGAATCAAGCATCAGAAGCTGTTGGGCATGCTGAACTTGACAAAGATACCAAGACACCAACCGTGACCTTAAGGGGGACTGTTGGAAATTAAGTCCACAGTTGTCTCCTTAGTGAATGACTAATTTCTATTTCAAGATTTTTTTTGCATGTTTATTGATCGTTGATCTAGCGTCAGGTGAAACCAACTTTGGTTCTACATCTGCTCATCTGATACCTGCAGGAATCACAACTTAGATAGCCAAACTATTTGAAGAATGTCTACAATGGGCTTCCGGGTGATCTCCAGCAAAGGGTAACCAATCCTATCATAATTTCAAGTTCAGATGTTGGGTTCCACAATTTAAGAACTAGCATTTAGAACAAGTATGCAGAAATACACTACTTTTTCAAACCTCTGTAGAAATACACTAAGTGTCGCAACAGTCTACAGAAATGAACTATGTTTTTAACACTGTTGGCATTTTCACATTTCCTTGAAACGTGACACTTCAGCATAGTTCAACAGTTCAACTACTTTTCAACAGTGTCGGCTTTTTCGCATTTCCTCAAAATGCGACAATGTCGGCTTTTTTGCACGTTTTTCAAAAAATGCGACGCTTGCCTTTAGCTTCTTCCTTTCAACTATTTTGAAGAAGTTAAATTGTTTTAAAGACTTTGTTGTCATTTTAAGGACACCTTCATATTTTTAAGGACAATGTTGGTTTTTTAAGGGCACCGTCGCATTTTTAAAGACAGTGTCGACATTTTTAAGGACAGTATCGGCTTTTTCAAAAAATTTCGAAGAGAGAAAAAAATCTCGACAATCGTCTATTTTCAACGAGGAACGTTCCAGGCACTTCGTAGAATTTGCGAAGTGAGAAAAAGCCACTTCACGTAAAATGCGAAGTGAGAGATTTGTAGCGTCCTCATCCGCGTCAACATTCCTTGATTCGTTGACCGTATGTATAATGTACAATTGTCACAAAAGCCAAATACTTCCAAGTACAATGGCTTACCTAATTAGGTGACAAACATTTACTATAGCTAATACATGAATGAAATCTATAAATGGATCATCCAGGCACACTCTACATGATGTTCGTCCATGAGATGAATGATTTTGAGCCTCCTAGTGACACCGTCATTCTGGTTGTAACTGCTATTTTGTTGTACTTTAGTGTAATATAACAGTATCATGTTTTTTTTATCTGTGTATAACGTAGATGAATGCTTGTTGTGATTTGAATGCACTTCATTGTTGTTTGATAACATTTGTTCACTCACTCTGATCTGAACACGGACGTCTACGACTCCTCAACTTCTGATAGCCTGAGCAACTTGCGCTATCACACTGCTATTTCAATCTAGTTCAGAACTAAACTTCTGATTAAATGCTTTTTCAGTAATACCACACACAAACCATTTCTAATCTCTTCGGTGGGCTGTACTCATTTTTATTTTTGTGAGTATGAACTAATTCATAAGATCTTGTTGGGCAATAGAACACTTAAGCTGTGATTATACTTAGCATAAACATTCCATTAAACCGTTTTTGCATTTAGAAACCCATTGTAGCGCTATTCTGCGAATATTCCTGCTCTCTTCTCCGCTCGCATTCTCCATACTCCCTTGCCCCATCACTCACAAGAGAGGGGGGCTCTTAAAGAAGCCGATGAGTTGCCTAGGTGGAGCCCAAGTCGCAATTCCACAATTTAACAAACTACAAGTGGTTCATCCACTAGAGGTCACCATCAAAAGATGGCTCACTCTACTTTATATAAGAGGGGTCTAGAACATTTATTACCCCGTCCTCTAAATGCAAGAGCTTGATCATAGCCCCTGTTACGATGATTCAAGTTTTCTTGACGTTGCTCTTCCTGCAAAAGCAATCCACCTAGTTCTTCATAGGTTGGAAGGTTCTCTTTTGTGGCTATACTCGTCACAAACATCTGATGTGGCTCATTTAGACTATTCAATGTCAACTACACGTTCTCACGATCCTGTACTCGTTATCCAACTGCTGCTAATTGGTCATGAATCTCTTTGATCTTCAGTAGGTGATCGACAATAGTTGCACCATCATTCATTCGCAATGTATGCAACTTGGTCTTCAGAAATAGTATTCGAGATGTGTTTGTCGTTTCAAACAATGTCTTCAATGTATCCCAAGCTTCTTTTGGCCCTTCTGAATCCGAAATGTAGGGAATAATTGCATCTCTAACTGATAAGTTGATGATATTATGTGCTTTCCATTTTCTCTTCCCAAATGCCTGCTGATATTCTTCAATCACTGGCCTTGTCTCTTCACTTGTCACGATCTCCCATAGCTCCTTTTCCATCAAAATGTTCTTCAGTTTGAATTTCCAAATTGTATAGTTGTCGGCTCCTTCCAATTTGCTTGACTCATTAAGGACACTCTCGCTTAGAGTTGCCATTACTGGATAGATGAGTCCGGATCACAGAAAAATGGCTCAGTCTGAGCACACAACTTGTCTTCAAATTTACCACACCACAGAACCATACAACCTTCCTTGTACACCTGATATCGGTTCAGTGCGTGGGTGTACTATCACTTAGGATCTTCTTGGGATTGTGCACGTTGATCCGGTACTGGTATGAAAATGCGATATCGGTCCGGTGCGCGGATTGTACGACCGCTCATGACTTTCTTTAGCTCGGGCGCGTTGATCCGAGATCAGTACGGAATCAAGATGAAAAGTAAAGAGAATATAAGAATTTTCAGAGGGAATATTCTAGATTTTCCACTTCGGCTAGCCGTTAACTAATAGGCTAGCCTACATCTAATTACAATTGGTAACAACTATCAACATTAATGTACATCATAATCAGTATAACAATGAAGTTTATCATTGATTTCTAACATGAGGCTCACATGGTTTCGAATTGTCATTCTAGCTAACATTTCTCGGCTCTCATTATTGTCCCTCTCTTCTTCCTCAAAGACCTCCTTGGTCTAAGGTGAGAGGTGCTCTTGGAATAGCTTTAGCCCAGCATCTTGGGGATTCCTCAAAATCAGCCAACACTTGCCCTTGTGTGGTGACAATTTTAACTACTATCCAACTTCAAAGGACAAGCATGCATGCACACACACACACACACACACACACACTCTCTCTCTCTCTCTCTCTCTCTCTCTCTCTCTCTCTCTCTCTCTCTCTCTCTCTCTCTCTCTCTAGATGAAATAGGTGAGTTTGTTATGACCTTGGCTTGCAAGGGACAAGGTAATAGATCCATGGATTTGAGTCTTATAGCTCACCTACACATTTCAACTATGAGGTGGAAAGACTAGAGAGCATTGTAGGGCCACTAATCCTACTAACTTGCCATGCTTGTGGGGCCAGCTGCTTTGAGGGTTCAAGAGCCCCAACTTGAAGGTGTTGTTGGTTGTAAAATGAAAATATTTTGAAAAGTCATATGCTCTTGGGGCATTGGGATTGTGCATAAATCTAAAATCATCACTAGCTTACTTGCTCCCTCCCACCCCGGGCATGTGATTAAGATTTTGATCACCCACGCAACATGGAGTTGGCAATGACTATGAGGAATTTCATGTATGGTCCAAGGATTGTATAATAACTTTGAAAGTTCTCATCAACTATTAGAGGCACTAAAAAATTGTACAGTTAAAATTTTTTGGACATTCTATGATATTTGAAAGGCCTTCCAAGCTACTCATGGCATTGTGGGTGGGGAGGATGTGAAGGCAACCTTGATCAGTCCTTTGGTCAACCATGATCAATGTTGGAAGTGAATACTTC
Organism: Diphasiastrum complanatum; assembly: GCA_029204225.1. Taxonomy (NCBI): domain Eukaryota; kingdom Viridiplantae; phylum Streptophyta; class Lycopodiopsida; order Lycopodiales; family Lycopodiaceae; genus Diphasiastrum; species Diphasiastrum complanatum. The sequence goes on from CM055100.1 coordinate 65,924,319, forward strand.
ATGAAGCAAAGAATAATATTGGAGAATAGTCTTCCCTCTTTGTCTCTTTCAGGCACAATTTTAACTTTCAAAGATGATGGCGGGCAAGCTGATTGGCTTGTTAAGGTAAGCAAGTGGGAAATAACCAACTTTTTGGAAGATAGCTCCAAAAAAATTGCCACTATATTTGGAGTTTCAAGTCCTTGCTGAAGGGTTCTCTTAGACAATGGTGCTTAAACCCATAAAGCCTAGGAGCCACTACATTATGCTAGACTTTTCATAATACATGGCCAAAAGTTTTATGTTTGTTTTTAAAGGTATTATGCTTACACCAAAAAATGCATGGGCTTTGGAGCATTAAGCACATTGTGCCCATAGAGCCCTTGAGCTTTGGAGCATAAACCCATTCATATATAATGGTGAGTCCAAACAAAAAGTCAAAAACAAAAAAGATTACATGTGATTTTTCATGTTGACTAAAAGTTTGAGTTTGGATTTACACTTTTTAAGGCATTTGCCCTAGGACATAATGGCTTCTACTCTAAGGTGAGGGTTCTTAGAACTTTAACTTTGTTTTTTTCTTTGGCATCACTTTCTTTGAAGTTGTACGTGCCTTTACAACATTCCATTCCATGTCGTTTGTTTGTGCATGCACACACATAGCTTTTGTCTTTTCTCATCTCCATCATCCATTTCCAATTCTCCATCGCATATAAGCCATGTATATCTAGATGCACCAAAATTCATTAGCATCAAGTTGATCATGAAGTCCCTTTTGCATTGGCTATGCACACTTTAGATACTTTCCTCTTTATTGGATGGGGGGGACGACCAAGCATGGGATACGTATTCCACACCATGTCAGCCATTATGGTGCATCAACAATCTAGTGGTGAGGGTGGATGATACCATCACCTCCAAGATGGTATCATCCCAGAGCCCACCACCACCATAAGTGGTTCAAAATACGTTGTCTCTTGAGCATGCAACTTTAGCTGCAGTTGGAAATATGTTTGCAAGTTCGGAATATGTTGCTCCTAGAAATCATGTGGATGACAAGCGAGTCCATGGTCCGTGGGCTATTCTTTAGGGATTGGCATGTTTTGCACCAACACTATATTCGGAGAGTGGTGGGCTCTAAGGGTGAAGGTGGGTGATACCACCATATCCTTAGACGCTATCATATCTTCTTCACCCTTAGATTGCTAGGAGCCCACCAGTCTCTGTCTAATGTACTATGGAATGGGCCGGGCACAGGCCATTCTGCCCGATTCGGATTTCCAAAATTTTTTAGGCTCAGCCCCTTAGCATAATTAACACTTCTATTTTTTTGGACCAATCGTGGCAATATGACGCGTCAGGTTTGACGTAGACTGACGCGTGTGTGGAATGAGCGACAAAATTGTTTTAAAAAAGCCAGTGACATATTCTGCTTTTCAAAGAGCCCAAAAATGGATAGAATACTCACGAAGAATCCACTATGGTAGTGCAAAATTAGATTACTCACACATTAGTGCTTGAAACAAAATATTAGGTGGGTGTGGTGCACTAGTGGTGCTTGGAATATTTGGAGAGCTTAGACCACCCAAGCATGTCTTTGGAAGGGCAAGATATATAATTTTTTGGTGAAAGGTAGAAAACATAATGACTTTCATCACGTACTATGGAAGGAGCCCAGTAAGGATTTTTTGAATTTTTTGGGTGAGGCCTGGAGGGGCCGAGCTAATTTTCTTTTTGAAAAGCCGAATCGGGCATAATGGCCCGTGCCCAGGCGCCTTCCATTGCGTAATGCATACTTGGACTTTTTCTAACCAATCTAATGCTGCCATGGGGCAAGCTTGCATCACCTGACACACAGATAAAATGAGCATTAATTTTTTTTTGAAAAAAACAAATGACTATTCCGCTTTTTAATCTGTTGAGAAAACGGGCAAGTCACCAAGAATCCATTACTTGTAAAGAATTAGATTAATATTTGAAGGGTGATAAATAAGGTGTTTTCAAATCAATCAATTTTGAGTTGAAGAAGGGCAAAAAATAGCATTCATATGAAGCCAAAATCGAATGTGAAGGGCACAAAAGAGCATTTCTATGAAGGGAAAATTGAATGCGAGGGCTGGAAAGGCTTATAAACGCAGGCCTGGCCCCCACCTTCAGCATACTAATCGATAGAGAGCATTCAACGGAGAGCAAGCAGCAGAGCTGCTTCTTCAACGCAGAAACCTGAGCTGCAGTCCAATGTAAATCTTTTATTTCACACAAAACCTTTATTTGTGTGTCTTCTAGTATACTGTTCTCTGTGAGCAATGTCTTTTTATCCAAGATTACAGACGACCCCTGAATCCTGATCCCGATCCTGATGTGGGTGGGCTTAGATATCTCTTCTTCAACGTAGAAACATCAGCTGCAGTCCATAGTGAATCGTGATGCTATAATATTTGTTATCTCACAAAAGAGTCAAGACCTTTCTTTGTTGTCTCTAGTGTACCTTCTGTTGGGCTTTAGCTATCTCTTCTTTATATATATCTGTTGTTCAAAGTAGAAACATCAGCCGCAGTCCATAGTGAATTTATATACAAAAGACCACCGATTAGCTATCTCTTCTTCAACGTAGAAACATAAGCTGCAGTCCACAGTGATGCTATATAATCTTTTGTTTCACAAAAGACCTTTTTTTTGTTGTCTGTAATGTACTTTCTGTTGGGCTTAGCTGTCTCTTCTTTAACATAGAAACATCAGCTGCAGTCCATAGTGATAATGCATAAATTTTTGTTTTACAGAAGACCTTTTTTCGTAATTTGTAGTGTACTTTCTGTGAGCAATGATTTCTGACCCAGGATTGCAGAAAACCCCTGAATTCTTTTTGTTTCACAAAAGACCTTTCTTTGTTGTCTGTAGTGTACTTTCTGTTGGACTTAGCTATCTCTTCTTTAACGTAGGAATATCAGCTGCAGTCCATCGTGATACTATGTAATCTTTTATTTTACAAATTAAAAGACCTTTCTGTGTTACCTGTAATGTGCTTTTTGGCAGCAATATTTTCTGCAGACAACTCCTGAATTCTGATGTGGGTGGGCTTAGCTATCTCGTCTTCAACGTAGACACATCAGCTGCAGTCCATAGTGATGCTATTTAATCTTTTGTTTCACAGAAGACCTTTCTTTGTGTGTCCGTAGTTTACTTTCTGTAAGCACTTTCTGTAAGCAATGTTTTCTGATCCAAGTTTGCCAACAACCCCTGATGTGGGTGGGCTCAGCTATCTGCCCTCAGACTATGCAGATGGCTTGGGACTGCTGGATAGCAACATTAGCTATCTCTATAACGATTGGCTGAACAGCGAGCAAGAGGTGGGAGTAACCATTCCCTCTCTTCCGGTTATTGTTGAAGGCGCTCCCATTCAACACGATGATTTTTGGAACGAACTGCTGTCAAATACGCCCATTGCTTCGCAGCTACCCCATTTGAAAGTGAAAGTTGCAGACTCGTCGGTAAACGATGGCTTATTCAGTGGTGCTCCTCTTCAACCTCATGCGGGACATGAAATTTCTCTTGGCAGCACCCTTGACATGTTTGACGTGGGAATGGTCCCACATGGAGCTGGAGTAGGTGAGCGCCTAGGGAATGGTGCGGCAATCCTCGGAATGCAATCAATTCATGCACTCCAGTCTAAAGATTTGCAGGCGGCTCGGGTGATACCCAGCTCGTTCGAGCCGTTCAATGACACAGCAGTGAGGGTAATTTTGGTCTCCAGTTAGAATTTAGATTTATGAAACGAGAAAGCTGATCAGAATGCGTTTGTTAGACTTTGATGCAAATACTGTCTGACACTAAAGTACAGCTAAAGTTGATCACGTAGATAGATTATCATGAGTGGAAGAGAGCTAATTTGGATTTAGTCTGTGATTATTGCTGCTGATTTGTGTTCTCGGGTGGCTGTAGGATATTTTGGAGGACGATGAAGCCGATTTCATTATCACCAGAGGCGCCATCGATGGAGCATCAACCGAAGAACCAACGCCCCTCAACTCCCAATTGGATCCATTGTTAGAAGACGAGAATAAATCAACCTGGCAAACAACAGCTGCAGAGAAAGCGGCATGCCAAGATCACACCAAGCGCAGCTCGGCCGAAACAAAACGAAGGCAGGCAGATCAGTATTTGCGCGAGCAGCAGCCATTGCCATCAGCTCCTGCCTCGACTACCGTCAAAGCACGAAACACTCACTCCAATTCTGCCTCGCAGGCAGCCAAGGAGTCTCGCTGGGCAGAGCAGCTCCTCAGCAGCTGTGCGTCCGCCATCGCCAGTCGCAACATCGTCCGCACGCAACACCTCATGTGGGTGCTTAACGATCTCGCTTCCCTGGCAGGCGACGCCAACCAGCGCCTGGCTGCCTACGGCCTGAAAGCTCTCTTCAGCAAAATTACAGGCTCCATCTCCACTGCTTCAACGGCCTACCACCAACGCCATCCCGCTGCCTCGATCACGCCCAAGTCCATCAACAACGCGCTGCTCAAATTCCACGAAGTCAATCCCCTCCATCAATTTGTCTACACCCTCACCAATGCCCTCCTCATGGAATCCTTAGAAGCCAAGCCGCGCTTGCATGTGATCGACATAGGCATTTCACAAGGGACGCAATGGCCTACCTTCATTGAAGCCATGGCCACCAGATCCTGTGGCACTCCAGAGCTACTCCGCCTCACCATAGTGGACGATTCCCAAGGCACGCCGTTCCGATCCGTCGCACCGGGGGACGATCCCTCTTCAGCACTAAAGATCAAACTGGAGCGCTTTGCCAAGGTGATCGGAATCAATCTGCAGCTACAGATCATCACCATTCCTCTCGAAGATCTCACTCCAGCGGCACTGTCACTCAGATCCGATGAAACACTTGCAATCTGCGCGCAGTTCCGGCTGCATCGCCTGATGGAAACCCCAACCGATCAAGCTGACGACAGCTCTTGCGGATCAAACACAAAGCTAAGCCCCAGAGACAGATTTCTGCAGCTGCTGCACGATCTGAGCCCAGAATTGATGGTGCTGAACGACAACGATGTGGATGAATTGGCGACTGATTTCATGACTAGATTCAACACAGTAACTGATCATCACTGGCGATTCCTGGACTCTATGAGCGCATCCTTCAAGGGCAGGGATTGCGAGGAGAGGCAGACGATCGAGCAGGAGCTGGCGATGACGCTACTCAACAACGTGGCCTGCGAGGGGTGCGCGAGAGTGGAGCGCAACGACAGCCATGCGGGGTGGTGTGTACGGATGCAGGCATCGGGGTTCCAGGCGCAGCCCCCCAGCGACGATGCTGCCGAGTCCGTACGCCTGCTGTTGCGCAAGTACGACTCCAATTGGGACTTCCTGCTCGACCAAAACTGCGCCGTACTACAATGGAAGCAACAACCCATGACATTCTGTTCCGTATGGACCTGACCTCCACGGCGGCCGTCTAATTATTCCCATCTAATTTTCGTTCCGTACCGATTTGTTTGGTTCGGTTCGAGGTTCAGTATAATTTTTTTTGAGGTTTTCATTCCTTGAGTTCAATGCAGCTTGTTCCGTACAACCACGGGTAAATACTTCTATTGGCTTTTGTTCCGTACGATATGAGTTTGTAACTAAATTCCAACATATAACTATGCTAGAGTTGCATTTCACATCTCTAGGTAAAATTTGTATGTGATTTTCAAGAATTTGAGAATTGGTTGTCCATCACACGTAAACATATAAGGACTTCACATGTGGGTAGAATGCACATTTGAGCAATTAATGATTGGTTGTCACATAGCTCATGCATGTCATAGTTCGTATTCTTGGACATGACAATATTCTAACTTTGTGTTTGAATCTTTTTTGCAACAAGCTTTCCCTCAAATTAACTATGCTTGCATGACGCTGGTCTAACTTAGTGTTCAATTTTTTTTTGGCTACAAGCTTCCCCTCAATTCAACTATTGTTTTTGCTTGCTTGATGCTATTTGTAGATGTCAAAGATATGTGGACCATTATCTTCCTAATGCCTTAGTCATTATATCGATACGCCAAAGTAAATGATAGATGCTGCATTTTTTGCCATATTTCACTCATTAATTGGTCACCATTTTCTAGGGTGATTATGTTTTGTAGTTGCAAATTTTGTTTTATACCTATGAAAAAGGCTTCGTTTTGAAAACATTGAAATGTTTTTCAAATGCATATTCTACTGCATAATGCTCATGAGAAAAAGCAGCCACTATCCTTTACGCCCAATGGAATGAGCCGGGCAGATGACATTTTGCCTGATAAAGAATCATAGTCTCAACCCCTCCTATGAATGACTGTTTATCGAGCAAAATGTCATCTCTCCAACTCATTCCATAATACATTTTCTTTCTAGGACAACGATAGAGACTATGTTTTTTATTCTCTATCAAATATTTTATAGAGTGATATTGTAAAGCTCCATTTATGAAAATGATCATTCTTAGTAAGAAACATACAACCCTAATTATCATTGTTCAATCAGACTTATCTATTTCAATTCTTAGCTCACATGTCAAAGTGTCAATCAAATAAACTATTTAGCTCCTTGGCAAAGTCCAACATGCTATGCTTCACATGCTTCACTGGATGATAATGTTGCAAATGCTTGGCTTGTGATGCAAAATCAAGGTTGGTCAAGGTTATTGATGCAAAATCTAATTTACATCAATGATTCCTTCTAATAGTAATTGCTTGTATTATTTTCATTGAATGTCAAATTCTTTGAAATGGCTCGCTCCTAGTAGATATGCAATTATGATAGTACACCACCAGCTATATGCCTCAATCAAGTGTTGCTGAGGGTGAAAATTGGATACTCATCAACGGTTCAAAGAGTATGTTGAATCATGTCTTGCCAAAATAATCCTAGGTAGAAGTCGTAACTATGGCGAATACATTCAAAATTGATGTACAACCAAGGTGTTGAAAGACAAAACACTAGATGAGGTTAATTACATTTTTTTAGAAATTTTGGCTATATTGCCTATATTGCCTTTGCACTAGTTCTTACAAAACTTTGAAAAAATTTGGATGAGTTTAGCGCTAAGTCAAATTTTGTAGGGTAAGCTTATAAATACAAAGTTTATAAGCTTTATAATCCTTTGACAAAGAAGATTTTTATTAGGAGAGATGTTATATTTCTTGAAGATCAAGTTCTTTGATGTGATTGATGACACAATAAAGTGCTTAAGAGATTCAATATGTTATTGTTAACATTAAAAGACTCTCTACTGAAGTCAGTGATCTAAAAAAAGATAAAAAACAACAACCTCAGTAGGAGCATATGCTTCCTAGAAGGTCAAGTCGTTGAACCCCCACCAAGGAGATTTATCGATGAAGCCTCTTGTTATTTTGTGGAGGAGCCAGACATCGTAGAAGAGGCCATAAATAGTCCTAATTCAAATAATTGGAGATCAATGGTGAACAAAGAGTGCCATTCTCCTTTTAAAAATCAAACGTGGATGGTCATAGATATATCGCCTTGGTAAGCATATTGTAGGATGCAAGTGAACTTACAAAGTCAAATACAAAGCAGATGGGAAGATAGATCGTTGGAAGGTGAGACTAGGTACCAAAGGATTTTCTCAAATTTCCAATATAGACATTATGGAAACATTTGGTGATAGTCAAGCATACTTCCATTAGAATTCTCTTAGCATTCGCAACTATGGCAGACCTTGAAGTGCACAAAATGGATGTTCAAACAATGTTTCTAGATGGTGTTATTGAGGAAGATAGATACATGTCTCAACCGAAAGGTTATGAATCCGAAGACAAGCAACATCAGTTGTGCAAACTTTGCAAGGCCTTCTAGTGCCAATTCACCTTTCACGAGAACTTTGTTCTTGATATTATAATCATGCCAGGCCTTTCTGTGTTTTTTTTTTGTATAGCTAAGGAGTGCAAAGAATCAAGTTTCATGAAGTTGAAAAATATTGTGGAGTCTTTGCTTGGAAGATTCATCAGTCCTCAATCACCTAGTGATGGAGGGGCTACTCTTAAACTTGGTACCACAAATTCTACTAGCATTATTGCTTCTTGACCGTACACCATTTGAAATGTTGTATTTGGCCATTAAAAAAGCTATCTAGACTAGTCTCATGGAGTCTAAGGCCATACCTTATGGCTTCTTTAATATTTTTTTTTCAAAGTTATTATTATTATTTCGTTCTTGAGAGCAAGATTATGAGATTCTTGCTTCTAATCTTCTAGGTCCACCGTCCGGTGTTCCTTTGCCATGAATGCCAAAAAACATTATTTTCTCCCTTCCAAATGGCTTATCAATATGAAGATCCCATTACATTGCATAGTCAAATTTAAAATCTTATGCGATTATTATATGGTATTTTCTAGTTTTCTTCATTCATAAATACAATGTGATCAAGATGAGAAATCCTAATTATCTTACTTTTGTTGCTCATGTCATCATTATTAAGCATATACTATAGATAGTCTTATTCAATCCACCTTTCTACAACCAAGGCCATCAAAAAGTCATATATTTAAAAGGCTTTGAGATTCTCTCTTGAATGGTAGAGACAAAGTTTTGGCCTGCTTAGTTGCTATAAAATGGGAGGATCTAATATTCACATCACCATCTCAAAGAACCTCTTGATTTTTAATGAATTAATTGACCAACCTTGGAATCTCTCTCTCTCTCTCTCTCTCTCTCTCTCTCTCTCTCTCTCTCTCTCTCTCTCTCTCTCTCTCTCTCTCTCTCTCTCTCTCTCTCTCTCTCTCTCTCTCTCTCTCTCTCTCTCTCTCTCTCTCTCTCTCTCTCTCTCTCTCTCTCTCTCTCTCTCTCTCTCTCTCTCTCTCTCTCTCTCTCTCTCTCTCTCTCTCTCTCTCTCTCTCTCTCCATTGACAAGGATTTGTAAAAAAGTCACGAGATTTTCAAAGTTGCAGTTTCTAGATGGAATATTTGAAATGAAATATATGGCAGACGTGGATTCCTTGGAAGTTTCTTCTTGCTACAAATTATGGAGATTTGCAAGAAGATGAGCAAAAAAGATTTGTTGCAAGGTAAAGGCATTTATATGATGTAATGTGCAAACTTGCAAGAAGAGGAGAATGTGATTTGTTACATTTGATGGCAACATGCAATGTACCGAGGCCTTAGTAAATTTTTGCTATGCATGCTCTATAAACACCATTAGTCTAAATGAGATTAGTTACATCAAATTGTGTGAGTAATTTGCAATGTCGTAGATTTTTGGCTTTTTTGCCTGTGTCAAATCCTTTGTTTTTCTGCAAAATTGCATCTGCAGATGACAAAAAAAAAAAAGTTGTATAAAATAAAAACTTGCAACTATTTAGATGGACTAGAGGGTGAAGGGAGATTAACTCCAACACTTCCCCTTAAGCTCACTTCTGGACTATGATCCATCTTTAATATATTCACAATCTAGACATACTTTGATCTACGTAGAGATTTAGTAAAAATATCTACAGCCATCTCATTAGTATCACAATATACTAACTCTCACTTTCTTTGCAAGTACTTTCTCTCTTACAAAATAAAATTTTATTTCAATGTGTTTAGTCCTACAATGGAACCTAGAATTGTGTGTGTGTGTGTGTGTGTGTGTGTGTGTGTGTGTGTGTGTGTGTGAGAGAGAGAGAGAGAGAGAGAGAGAGAGAGAGAGAGAGAGAGAGAGAGAGAGAGAGAGAGAGAGAGAGAGAGAGAGATGCAACTTTGTCCTCCTGCTTTCACTTCATGTACATACTTCTCCTATATTTCAAAATAACAACATATTATTATAAATGAACTTATAAAAATTAATAGAAAAACAAAAATAAAAAAAAAAGTAACTAGAAACTGATACAATTTCATGTTTGACTTCCAATCGTGGATCTTGACCTATTTGCAAACCATTATTATCCACCTACACAAATCAAAATGAAATCAATTATATAAGTCAATATTAAAAAAAAACACAACTTGTTTTTAATTACCTCGAACGCCATGAAACTTGCGGTTTGAGTGATTGACGATTTGCCTTTCTTTTTCTCATACTTTCTTCTTGATTGGATGCTTACCAATGCCCAACTATATATGTCTTCTTTCCAAACATAGGTGGCACTTGAGAAATGCAAGGGGTTTGATTTCATGAATGTTTTGATTGATGATATTTCTCAACTTCTCTCTTTCAAGTGGCTTGTGGCGTAGATCTTGCAATATACTCTCAACAACTTTAGCCACTTGTTCACACATCTATTATTTTCTAAATAATCGGCATGTTGATCTGGAAAGTATTTTGCCAACAAATGTCTACCATATAGTTTTTCATGATCTCAATTTTTATTTTTGGGGACTCAAAAGATCTGGTCATATGTAGGGGTGTCAATCATTGGATTGTTGACATGACCAGAACAATGTTCATTACTTTCTACCGCCCTCATCGATACATTGGAGTTCTCCAAAACTCGCGAATATGAGTTGTCATCACTAGGTCTCGTAAAGATTTGTATTATTGACTTCACTCGTCATTGTTCTTCACAGAAAAATCTCGTGTACTAAAATGTGTAAAAAATGATGGTAGATCTAGGACTTCTTAAGTTCATACTTGGAATAGAAGCTACTAGAGGTAGTGATTTTACTTTTATAAGTCAATCAAAGTATGCTACTTCAATTCTTGAAAGGTTTGGCATGAAAGATTGTAAAGGGATTGACACCCCTATAAGAAGACTTTTGGTGGAGCTTCAAGTGCTAAAGGCCGAGAAGGTCCCTTGCATCTATTATGACAATCAAGATTCTCAACAAATTGCTACCAATCTGATCTTCCATGCTAGAACAAAGCATATTGAGATAGCTCATCACTCTGTGAGGGAGAAGGTGCAATCCAAGGAGGTTCAACTTCATCATGTGCCCTTATCCGAGTGCATAGCTGATATCTTAGCCAAACCTTTGGCTAAATATTCAATTTTCAAGTTAAGAGATGCTCTTGGAGTTGTAAATATATGTACATTAGACTTGCCAATGTTAAAATATCACTTCCAACTTGATGTACCTTGTAGATCTCAAGTTATTTGATCTTGATAGGATCTCACATGTGTGGAGTCTATTCCCACGTGTGAGAGAATGTACATAGGTCATTTTTATAAAGTTAGATTGATTTTAGCTTGATCTACACTAGTTTGAAATTGACCTTTGAGTAGAATCTTGAAAATGGTCAAATTGGTCAAACTTTGTGTAAATAGATTGGACTTCCATGTGAATGAGTTATTACTCACACATGTCAAGATACCATTCACACGTGTGGATAAGCTTCTAGAAGATAATAGCGGAAGGTTCTATTAGATTTTATTTTATAGGGAATATTCCTATAAATGTGGAAGACTAGCTTTTTGTTTTCTGGCCAAAGAGAATAGTCAACTTTGGGAAATGAGCACACATGGCTCCCATTGGTGGATCTGGATGACTAGGCACTCTTCACATGTGTGAAAGCCTGCTGGACAGTACACAGCTCATGGATGTACTTGATCTATAAAGGCATCAACCAAATCAATAACATGTTGATGTGACATCGGCAAATTCTAGTTTTGTTGTGATTTCCACATTTGTCTTGAGTTTTGATGAATGAAATGCATTTGTAAGTTAGTGTACTTTACTCTTTGTAAACAGGCCGTACTGGTACTGTCCTCCACACGTGTGAGGCCGCCCATCCATGTTTTTGATCATTTGATCCTTTTCTCTTGCTTAAATCATAGTGTAAAGCATCTAGATCAAGATCTAACACCTAGAACTTGATAGATCTTTGGATTAAGCAATCAATAACTCTTAATGATTGATAGTACAATCGATATTTGTCCTTTTTCTTTGAAAATTGACACTACAACTATTTTGCATGGAATTACGTTGAGTTGAAGGGCATATCACTGGATGTAGTGGTTCATAATGTTTCGTTGTTGATGGGGCCAAACCCACAACGAGTAGGCAATATCAGTCTAACCTGCACTACGCTCAACTAATTAAAGAGAAATTGACTTCTGAATGTAGGTTTCATATGTGATATGGAACATATAGATTGGGTATCATCGATTGTAATGGTGCCTAAGAAAAGTGATAAAGTTAGAATCTATGTAGATTACAAGAAGTTTAATGTTGTTACCAACAAGGATCATTTTGCCAAACCTTTTTCGAAAATATGTCTTAGAAAAGATAGCCATAGCTGAAGCTTATAGTTTTCTTGATGGGTTTAGTGGCTATAATTAGGTGCAAATTTCTCCTAAAGATCAGCACAAAACTGCATTCTCCACAAAGTGGAAAATGCATGTCTATATTAAGGTGATGCCATTTGGATTGTGCAATACTCCTAGTATTTTCCAAGTGATGTGTTATGCATTCAAGGATTTCTTGTGAAAATATAGAAAATAAGAGCAAAAATGGATCCAAATCAGATCCACAAGAGTGTTAAATTGGGTGTTAGATTCAATTGCTACCAATCTACACAAGATTAGAGAGATCAATTTTACATCAACAAATCTAATAATAACAATCTACAAAGATCAAACTATGACTTGATGGTTTCACACGTGTGAAACTTGTTAAAGTATAGACTACCAGAAGAGAATGAAGTACACTAAGCTTAGAATGCAATAGAATCATAAAACATCAAGACAAATGATGAAAATACTCAAGATGTGCTCCAAAACCAAGATTTCACTTGCTTGTTGATTATGGCCAAATGAGGCTCTATATATACACAAGAGGTAGTTTCAGGGGAGATCTTCTATGGAGCAGTTGGTCTTCATTTTGGGACGGCCACCTTCGGAGCTGAAAACTCACTGAGCATGGGTGATATCCAGTATCAGTTGGGTTTTTCCTCAAAGGGGAAAGACTAGGATCCTCTTCAGAGATTGGCAACAAGTTGGATCGAGCCATAATCCTAGCAGATGGGAAGCAAAGTGTTGGAAAGGCTTTTTGTCCGAAGAACTCTACTCTAAGTCCAATCAGCTGATTTTATAAGTGGAGGGGAACTATCACACACACCTCTCTCTAAATGACTTGGTAAGTATATCAACAATACAATCTGATAATGAAACATGGATGAGCTTGACCTCCTTTGCTTGCACTTCCTCCCTCACAAAATGATGTGAAATTTTGATGTGCTTGGTTCGAGCATGGAAGATTGGATTGTTGGGTTGGGCTGCTTGATTGTCACAATAAATGCATGGAATATCTTCAGCCTTGATCACATGAAGCTCCTCCAAAAGTCTTCTTAGCCATAGGATCTCCTTTGTTGTTGTTGTCATAGCTTTTTACTCGGATTCAGTTGATGAAAGAGAGATGGTATCTTGCTTTTTGGAAAGCCAAGATATAACTCCTCCACATAAGAATGTAGCAAAGGCACTTGTGAATCTTCTATCCACTTTGTCACCTGCAAAATCTGAGTTTGAGTATGCTCTTAAACAAATATTAGTCCCTTGATAAACAATGACATATTAGTGGACTTTGCATGTATTGACTCAATTTGCCAACACAAAAGCTAAGATTTGGTCTAGTGGTGGTCATATAGATCAAAGATCCAATAAGCTTTCTATAGGTAGTGATGTCCTCAAAGGATGCTTCCTCACTTTCCTTATAAACGTTTACACTTAGCTCCATGGGAGTTTCAACTCCTTTACAATCTTTCATGCCAACCTTTTCTAAGATGGATCTAGCATACTTAGATTGACATATGAAAGTAAAATCATTATTTCTAGTGACTTCTATTCCAAGTATAACCTTTAGAAGTTCTAGATCTACCATCTTAAATTCACCAGACAAGGAAATTTGTACATCTCTAATGCCATCAAAATCATTTCCTATGAGAATTATATCATCAACATATAAAACCAAAATAATGATCTTTCCATCATTACATTTGTAGTACAATGATGGTTCATAAGAACTTACAACAAATCCAATGGAAATAAGATAAGAATGCAGCCTAGAGTACCATGCTCTAGATGTTTGCTTGAGTCCATAAAGAATCTTCTTCAAAAAGCACACTTTGTCTTCTTTTCCATCTTTGATGAAGCCCTTGGGTTGGCACATGTAAATTTACTCTTCCAAGAATCCATTTATGAAAGCATTTGTCAGATCAAGTTGAAAGAGCTCCCATTTGAAATATCAAGACAAATGATGAAAATACTCAAGATGTGCTCCAAAACCAAGATTTCACTTGCTTGGTGATTATGGCCAAATGAGACTCTATATATACACAAGAGGTAGCTCGAGTTGCTGCTGACTCAGCTGATTTGGCCTATTCATCAAAGGATCCATCAATCACATCAAACTTGGCACATGGTCCATGACTTCCATCTAAGTCACCTCTTTGATTTTGGGTAATTTTCCTAACTTATAGGAACTTGGATAAATATCTTCTACAAGTCCAAACTTGAGTTCTAATGATATTTCCACACATGTGAGCAGACCTCTACACATGGGAGATCACTCCTAAACTCAATGATGGTGAGTGTGCAATCAAAGGGATTGGCACAATTCCTATTTCTCTCTCTACAAATAGGAATGTTCATTTGGATCTTGTTTATTCCATCTATTACCAAGAATTTGCTTAGTGTGAGTCAAATGCTAAGTAAAGGCCTCAAGGTGGAGTTTGATGGAGATGCTTGTTTGATCAAAAGGAAGGATGTCTTGGTTGGAAAAGGTAAAAGGCAAGAGAAGTTGTTCAAACTAGATGCTGGTGTTATTACTAACCAAGTTGGATGTGTTGCAAGGGAGCAAATACCTATTCAAGAGGTTTGGCATAAAAGGATGGGACACCTCAACTTCAAGTCATTAGAGGTAATGGCTAGGAAGAAGATTGTTATAGGTCTTCCAAGTTTCTTAACTGGCATCAAACATGTTTGCAAGTCTTGTGCTTTGTCTAAGTCACATAGACTACCTTATACTAGATCTATATCTAGATCTACAAAGCCTTTTCAACTTGTACATTTGGATATTCATGGATTTACTACAATTAGCAATATTGGAGCTAAGATGTATGTAGCATTCATTGATGATTTTAGTAGATTTTGTTGGATCTATCTACTAAAGATCAAGGATGAAGTGTATGATGTCTTTATCAAGTTTAAGAATGCAAGGAAGAACCAATTTTCCACAAAGATCAAGTGCTTAAGGAGTGACAATGGTGGTGAGTACATATCTACCAAGTTCAAGGCCTTTTGTGATGAGCATGGGATCAAGAGGGAGTATACAACATCAAGGACCCCACAACAAAAAAGGAGTGGCTGAAAGGAAGAATAGGACTTTATGTGAAAGTGCTAAAGCTATGAGCTTAAGTGCTAATCTTGACAAACCATTTTGGGATCAAGCTTTGTCGTGTGCCAATTTCTTGTGTAATAGGTGGTGAGTGCTATTTTGGATGGAAGGACACCTTTTGAGGTGCTATTCAAGAGGAGGCCAAGTGTCAACTTTCTAAGAACCTTTGGATGCACATGCTATGTCAACATTACTCTTGATGATAGGACCAAGGAGGATCCATCTTCAAGAAGAGGTATTTTTGTTGGATATAATGAGATGAGTAAAGCCTACAAGGTTTACATTCCTTCTACTAACAAAGTGATTGTTGGTAGAGATGTCATTTTTTTATGAGGGGAACATTCCAAAAGTGTCTTCAAGCATGATTGATGGTAGTGTGGATGGATCTAACATTCTTGATGTTGATGAAAAGGATCCTACTTTGGATGGTGATGATGATGGACCTTCATCAAGTCAAAAGCCAAGGAGAACATCAAAGGAAAGACAAGTACCTTCATGCATTCAGATGTTCACTTCTCTTCTACCAAAAGCAAAAGAGGAGCAATATGTTTTGTTTCTTTCATAGATGATTACACAAGATTCTTTTGGATCTATCTTTTATCTTCTAAAGCCATGGTTTTTGATGTCTTCCTTACATTCAAAGCTTATGTTGAAAATCGATTTTCTATTAAACGAAAAGCTTTGAGAAGTGATAGTGGAGGTGAATATACCTCTAATAAATTTAAAGACTATTGCGAGCAAGAGGGAATACAAAGAGAGTTTTCTTGTTTTAATACTCCTCAGCAAAATGGAGTTGCTGAAAGAAAAAATAGAACAATTTGTGAATGTGCAAAAGCCATGAGGCTAGAAGCATCTCTACCCAAGGAATTTTGTGGAGAAGCAGTTGCACGTGATAATTATCTTTGTGACATGCTTCCTAATCTTGCAATAGAAGGAAGATCACCAAATGAAATGTTGTATAAGAAAAAGCCTAAGTTAGATCATCTTAGGATCTTTGGTTTTGTATGGGAACTTTTACAATGTGCTCCATTGGAATATCTATGCCTTTATAGTTTTCCATTTGAAATTTCTTAAGCATGGAAAGAGCATATCTATTTTGACTTACAAAAAGCATGATCTTTCCAAAGTCTATTTCTAGACCTAAAATGTAGTGAAGAATTCCAAGATCTGCATATTTTGTTTCTTCAACTAGCTTCAAACCATTTCCACTAAGAATTATATCATCTACATAGATAAGTAGAATAACTAAAGAGCTATTTACAAACTTACTGTACAATGATGGATCATAATCACTAAGATGAAATCCGAGTGATATTAGGAAAGAGTTGAGCCTTGCATACCAAGACCTTGGTGCTTGTTTTAGTCCATCAAGGCTTTTAAAAAAAAGACATACTTGTGCTTCTTCACCAGCTTTCACAAATCCAGGTGGTTGCTCCATGTAGATTTCCTCCTCAAGGAAGCCATTGAGGAAAGCATTAGATACATCTAATTGAAACATCCTCCAATTGTGATAACATGCAAGAGAAATGAGAATTCTTATAGTAACCATTTTTAAAAGTATCTTCATAATCAAGACCTTCGATCTGAGTCCTATGCTTCTTGAACAAGTCCTTTCCCAATGCTTTGGTGAAAATATTAGCTACACATTCTCTTGAGGACACATGTTGAAGCTCCACCTCCTTTGCAAGTTAACCTTAATATGCTTGCTCCTAGCATGAAAGATAGGATTGGTTGCCAACCTTTGGGCTAATTGATTGTCACAAAAGATGATTGGGCTCTCTGAAAAGTCCAGCAAGTGAAGATCCTTGATCATCCTCTTGATCCATACCATCTCCTTTGTGCAATGTGTAAGAGCTTTGTACTCGGCCTCACTAGATGACAATGAGATAGTGGCTTGTTTCTTCGACATCCATGATATAGCTCCATCACCTATGAAAATACAATGAGCACTAATGGATTTCCTATCCATTACATATCCAGCATAGTCCGAATCTAAAAATCCGAAAAGATTAGATGATGATTCTTCATACAAAATGCCAAAATCTCAAGATCCAATGATGTACCTCAAAACTTGCTTTTCTAGCTTCCAATGCTCCTCACTAGGATCTTGCATGAATTGACTCAATCTTCCAACACAATAGCTTAGATTTGGTCTAGTAATGGTTAGATAGATGAGTAAACCAACTAGCTTTCTATAGAGAGTAATGTCCTTGAAGGATCTTTCATTACCTCTTATGTTTTTGTTAATATTGTCTCTAATTGGAGTGATTCACTTCTGATTTTTTTTGTGGAACCTTGAGAGGATTTCTTTGGATGTAGTAAGATTTGTGTTTATGAATTCAGTAGCTTGTTTCCCATGTCATTAAAGATAGATAACATGCAGAACTAGTTATGTTTGTTGAAAGATTTGGTGTTTCAATTTATCTTGTAAAACAAACTGCTAGAAACTAGTAACCATGATTTTGCTATTTGCATGCTGAGGATATTAATCCTCTAGTGTTGTATGCCAAGTATGGATTATGGAAGGGAACTATTGTTATAACAACTCTTTAATGGTATGCGGTAAGCAGAGGCCTGTTAAACCTCATCTGTGTGTTTTTCTGTTCCCTGAAAAATCATTGACAGTTCTACTTTCAAATTGGTTTAACCTTTTTGATATGGAAGGATTGAAATGGGGAGCATGCAGATCCCGTTGCTAGCAGAAGAGAATGTAATCCTGTGACCAAAAATCCATGTTCTGCTGTTTGGAAAAGATTGGAGTTAACCTCATTACTCTAGATAATACTGTATTTTAGTTCATAGAGGTAGCAAAGGACAACAGATTTTGTCTTAAAATCTATTGAACTGATAGGCAGTTGAATTTCCTTGCTTGTTGAGGGCTGGAAGACAACCCTGATGGCTATTTCGGATCACTCTTGCTTACCATATATTTGTTTTTCCGTTTGGAAGACCTGTGGAACAAAGAGTAGAAGCCAGTAAGAAAGGAATGGACCTCACCTCCTGGAAACTTGCAGAGTGGCTGCAAAGGAGGGTTGATAGCTGAAATCTTGGCTAGTAACTGGAAATCTTGGACAGTAACTTGAATATCCTGGATCTGACAACTACTTGGAACCTAATGGTGACAACATGTATGTAGATCAGTGTAGGAGATAGAGCGCTGAGGAACCAATTATGAAGTGCAAGAACATGATGGCTCTGATCAAAATGTTGATAGGCGCCCTTGTTTACCTCTTATGCAACCAATTTGAAACTCGTACTGATGGCTTTGGAGCCCGTTGACAGTCTGATGACAAAAATTTTGCTCCATTGATGGTCGTGGTAGAGCGTCGATCTGTGGTAGCAAGAGAGGGGGGTGCGCAGGCAACAAAACAACAGTTATTCGATTCTTTCCCAAGGGAGGAGGCGTCCTAGAGGTGTGTTCATGCAATAGGGTTGAAGAATCGAGCAACCATTGTGGTTGTAGCTGCCAGGATGAAAGAAAAGGAGTGGAACCCTTAGGGTTCAAAGGAAACCTCTTGTTTTCCTCGTTGGCAGCATGTGTTGGAGGGAGCTGTTCGGATTTATCTCTGGTGGCTATGGAGACACTCAACGAACCTCCATCTTCTCTTAGTTTTTGGGGAAAACCCTCTTAGGGTTTGCTTAAACTTGAAGGCAATGCTGTCGTTGGGCTTGTTAGTTTTTTTTTTTTCTTGTGATGGCATATGGACTCCTCTTTTTGACGCTCATACATGGGTTTTAAATTTTTGGCTTTTAGCAATGCAAGCCCAGCTTTTGTGAAACTTGAGTACCATTATTTGTGGTCAAGCAGTATTAATCGATTTTCGATGGAAATTTTTTCCAAAATCGATCTTGACGAAACGAAAGGAGTGGTATAGTTCTCAGGCATGTACTCGGTTTAGGAATCCGATTCCTTGGTACGATGCTATTTAAACCAATTAATTCTGGAGTATTGGTACTCCTAGTGAAGAGAATTAAATTGTGTTTTGTTTTTCTCCTTTTCAAATCGGTAGAATACCGATCAGTTGGTTATTGTGGTTTTGATGATTTAGGTCATTAAAATTGAACAAACTAAAAGCTTTTGAAATACTTGTTAAATAATTAATGCAGGAAATTTATAGTATTTGGAGGTAATTTTTTATTCGACAATATTATTTTGGGGTGAATACAGTGTAGGAAGTATTCGAATCCAGATCTTATTTTCCATTAATTACAGATAATTTTAACGAAGTAATTCTTAAAGCCAGTAAGTGAAAAGGACGAACAGTTCAATTTTATTGGAAAAATCGTAATAATAGGAACTGGTCCAAAGTAAAACTGGTTTCATTTCTAGTAAAATTCTATGGTGAATTATATTCAAAAGATCAGACTAGTACTGTTTCACATGCTAGTAGATGATTTTTGATGTATCAATTATTCAACCGAAGTATAGGATAGAAATGAAATTGTTTCTGACTTTTTCCTATAGTAATTAATTTTTTAAAAAACATTCACTAATGTCGTTACATCTTCTTGATATCTTAAGTGATGGATTTTCAGGGAACTGAAAATTCTAAGGAGGGAAGAAGAGTGACATTAGTGGTAGTAAGTGTGATTGGAAATGTATTTCGCAATTAGGATTTTGGTAATCTCGATAAAGACTCCATAGATGTTGTGAAGGATTTCAAATCATTAAGATCCAATCCACTTGAAAGATCTTTGGTTAGAAAGATAAATACACTACCAATCTCACCAATGTAGAAAAATCAGCATCTACACACAAAATGAGTTGCAAACACCAATAGAACTTGATCAAACTTGAATGAAATGATTATGTACTATTGTTGTCCATACAAAACCATCAAACTATTGTCATTCACACGTGTGAAACTGAAAATAGTGAATCATTCTACACATAAAATTGCATGCAATCACCAATATAGTGCACCAATAGATAGTAGAACCCAAGAGAACCATGTATAAGCATGAAATGAGATAAAGAAGAGAGAAGATCACTCTCTCCACGAGTTACATCCATTTATAACAGGTCCAAACCCTATTTGATCACTTGGCTTTCCCTGCAAAATGCTAACCCTAATATTTTTGGGTCTAGATTCAATGTACCCAACTATTCAAATTTGAATCTCCTAAAACTCGCCTCCTAACTTTGCCACACTTTCAAAAAGTGTTTATTCAAATGAAATTTAGACTAATGAACTTTAAAAAGTCAATTTCTAAGTCTAAAAACAAAGTTGGTCTCAATATGCCAAGACTGTAATTCAATATTGATAATTTCTTTCACTTCTACTGAGATGTCTTTTGCAAATAATTTTGCAGCATTGTGGTTATAGTCGGGGTCATCTTTAAGATCTTCTTTAGTTGTAGATTTATTCGTTGACTTGCTTGAAGATTTCTTCTTTGAAGAGTTTCTACGCTTCATTGAAGATTTATGTTCGGGTTTCGAAGAGCCTTTGCTTCTTGTTGTGACTTTGAATAGCTTTTCCATGTCACTTGGCCAGGACTGATCTTTTGTCTTCGCCAATTTTCCTTCAATAATATCAATCCTCTGCACAACAGCATTGTTGCGCCGGCGCCTCAAAGGGCGCTGCGACTTGAGCGGTTTCCCCAACACACGCTTAAGTCTAACATTCATCCATCATGCACTTACGTAAAAGCCAACTCAGAAACGTAACAAGCTTAACCATTCAGACTTAAGAAAACTAGAATCCCAACCAACCCGAAAGCCAACTCAGAATCCGTCCCCAAAAGGTAACCAAAGGCAAAGACAAGCCACACATGAAAACCCAAGGCATAGTGGTCACCAAACTGACTAATTGGCATAGCGGCGAGCCCCATGTCGATGACAGGGACCCTTAGGTGCCAGTGACGCAAAAAGGTTGTAGTAAGGGTCCTTCCACTTGGACCAGTCCCGGAGGCGAAACCGAAATGGTAATCATTACCAAGGATCAACTTTATTAGATTTGGAAGAGGTTACATTCATACATAGACTGACCGGTTTCGGGGCCACCAACACGTGCTGGGCATTGTGTCTGGCTCGTGCTGGTAGAGGGAGCTGAGACCTGGCGACTGGATTCCTGGCGCTGGTTGAGCTGCCCAAGTTTCTGTCTGCCGGACTCCCCCTATAGTTCTGCTGTGATTCGGCGCACCCCCTCTGTTCTGAAACATAGTGCTTTCTGGTAAAGCACGCTTTTTGGGACTTAGTTTTTATTTTTCTGATTAAGCCTGGCAAGCCTGGCAGAATCAGTCTGGCTCCCGGACATGGGTCCCGGGAGCCGTCCGGACGACAGAATCAACTTGCTTTCTGACTAGGCCATGACTCGAGCTCCAGAGCTAGCTCATGACTTGTGACTACTTGACTGGCTCACCATAGGTCGAAGGCTCAGTCCTTGACGTTCTAACTTGCTCTGGGACCTTAGGGAGCGTCACCCCTTAGAGTCTTACAGGGCACACTAGGTGCACCTGAGTCAGCTTTACAACATCCTCCCCTCGTTTGAAAAAGCTGATGTCCTCATCAGGGCCAAACTAGACCTAGGACGTATGGCACGGGCTCAATTCACCGACCTTAACAACTTTTGAATTAAAAAGATACATTGGCAGTAGCACAGGAAAAGTGTAGATAAAGTTCACTTACGTAAAACCTGTTAAAGCTGCAAGTGATTTATTGACAAACTTAAGAAAGATACTTGGAAGTTCCTTGAACTTCAGAATTGGCCATGCGTGTTTATGCAGGAGGCATGCCGCCAGGTAGTGCTTTGTGTGCCGATATGGGAAAACTGCTATTGCGTTGATTCTTCTGCAGATAATCTACAAGTACTTCAGGGGCTCCCTCCTTAAGTTTGTCTTCGTACTCCCAAGAAGCCTCAATGAGTGGAGCCCGTAGCCACTACACTAGATATTCACGTTGCATGCCAGTTCGCTTTCTATGTGTCAATATTTGTTCTGGTACAAGCTGCCTCCTTGTATCATCAAGTGTCGTTGGTGGGTAACGAAGTTCGTGTTGCCGATCAAATCGCTCATCTGGTTTGTACCATTTGAGTAATTAGATATGAAACACATTGTGTATATCCAAGCTGGATGGCAGCGCCAATCGGTAAGCCACTGGGTTGATCTTCTTGGTGACATGATATGGTCCCGCATAAGGTCGAACGAACTTATGAGAGGAACCTTTTGGTAACACAATATTCTTTGTGTTCAGCCACACTTGATCACCTTCTCAAATTTCAGTTCTCGTCGATGTGGGTTCACGTCAGCTGTCATACTTCTTTGGGACTGCTCTAAAAATGACTTCACCTCTGTCAGCTTTGTGTGCCACTCATTGATGAATTCCTCCACAGTGGGTACTGGGGTTTCTTGCACACCTGTAAGAAAAGAGCTTGGAACAATCGGTAGTCGACCATTGCTTATCTCGAAGGGTGCCCGTCCATTAGATCTGTTCACTTGGTTGTTATGTGCAAACTCAAGAATATCCAAGTAGTTGACCCAATCGGATTGGTCTCAAGCGACATAATTTCATAAATATTGTTCAATCTGTCGATTGACTCGTTCCGTTTGCCCATCTGTTTGAGGGTGATATGCAGTGTTGAGATTCAGTCCAGTTCCCACGAGGTGAAATAAGCAAGTCCAAAATTTTCCGACGAACTTGGTGTCTCGGTCAGAAATAATCGTTCTAGGAAGGCCATGGTATTTGAAGACACATTTGAAAAATAACCTCGCCACTTCTTCAGCTGTCACTGAACTTTTAGTTGGTACAAGGTGAGCTTGTTTTGAAAAACGGTCAACCAACACATAAATTGAGTCGAAACCCTGACAACGTGGTAGTGGAACAATAAAATCCATGCTCACTGAGTCCCAAGGGTATGCTGGTACTGGTAATGGCTGGAGTAGTCCTGCTGGGGCTAGCGGTTCCACCTTCACTTGTTGACATGTAGGACATGTTTGCACATAGGATTCAACGTCTGCCCACATATCTGACAAATAGAAGCCTCTCTTGAGGAGTTCATACATGCGATTCACCCCTGGATGTCCGGCAGCTAGTACGTCATGATGCTCCCTCAAGATTTTCTTCTTCAAGTTGATGTTGTCTGGAACATATACTCTGCGTTGTTTATAAACAACCATTTGGTCTTTCCAAGTGAAATGTTTACAAGGCTTTCCCAGCTGGAATTCGATCATTAGTTTCTTAGCCAACGCATCTACACCATAGTTCTCTTTGATTTCTTGGAGTAGACCGGTCGCCTGGGTTGAAACCGTCGCCATCAAGTGCTCCTGTCTACTGAGTGCATCTGCTACCACATTATTCTTTCCCGCCGTATGTAGAATGTCTATATTGAATTTCGAGAGAAAGTTTTGCCATCGCATCTGCTTTGGCATGAGCATACCTTGAGATGAGAAGTACTTAAGTGATACGTTGTCAGTGAATGCCTTAAAGGGCTTTCCTGCCACATAATGTCTCCAATGCTCCACTGCTTGTACGCCTGCAACCATTTCTTTTTTGTGAGTTGGCCATCGTCATTCTACATGCAACTGGTTTTTCCTCTTGCATCAACACGGCTCCAATAGCAAAGTTTGATGCATTTGTATGTATTTCGAATGGTTTGCTAAAGTCTGGTAGGGCAAGAATGGGTTCTTGAGTGATCCGTCGCTTTAGTTCTTGGAACGTTGCTTCACATTCCGGTGCATGTCATTTTGAGATGAGTCTTTGTTTGCTCCAACAATGGTGCCACAATTTTGCTAAATGCCTCAATGAATCTCCTGTAAAAATTACATAGCCCCACAAAGGATTTGATGCCATGAACAGTTTTAGGTGCTAGCCAATCCAAGATAGTCTTAATCTTCTTAGGATCCATTTGAATCCGTCCGTGGCCTATAACATGTCCAAGGAAGTCAACTTCCTCCACCACAAACTCACATTTCTCTCTTTTCGCGAACAAGCAGTTCCTCCTCAATCGTTGAGAACTGTCCTTAAATGTTCAATGTGATCTTTAAGGCTCCGGCTGAATACTAATATGTCATTGACGTACACAATGACAAATTCATCTAGACAGTCTTAAAAAATATTGTTCATCAACGTGCAAAAAGTGGCTGGTGCGTTTGTTAGACCGAATGGCATCACTAGGAACTCATCACTCCCGTACCGCGTTCGAAACGCCATTTTGTGCTCATCACTTTTAGCTATTCGAATTTGATGATATCCAGATCTGAGATCTATTCGGCTAAAGTATTTGGCATGTTTGAGTTGGTCGAATAGGTCATCAATTCTAGGCATGGGATACTTGTTCTTGATGGTACTCTTGTTAAGCATGTGATAATCCACACACATTCAAAGAGTTTTGTCCGCCTTTTCCACGAACAACACTGGGGCTCCAAAAGGTGAAGCGCTAGGTCTAATAAAGCCTTTGTCTATCAATTCACCAAGTTGTCGTTTCAGTTCCGCCAACTCCTCTTGTGACATTCTGTAGGGTGCTCGTGAAGTTGGCTCTGTTCCTGGTAACAACTCAATTTTATGGTCCACTAGTCTTCGAGGAGGTAGCTTAGCTGGGAGTTCCTCCGGAAACACATCGCTAAATTCTTCTAGCAGATCTGCCACTTCTTTTGGCAAGTTTTCTTGTCGCATGCTTTTCCCTTCTGGGACTTCTCGGCAGATGCAAAGAATGACCTTTTCCCTTTCGCCATTCTTTTCATCGCTAATGTTGCAACCAGATTTTGTTCAATATCGGTATCCTTTGCATTTCCTCCGGGCAAGGCTTTTGTCACGTAGATTTGTCCCTTGTAATCCAAGAGGACCAAGTTTGAGCTCCTACCCAAAACTGCAATACAGTGTTCATTTAACCAAGGGAGGCCCAAAATCACATCGAAGGCATCCATCTCTAAAATCACAAAGCTAAGATTAGTCTTCCATCTTCCAATCTGCACCGGGATGTTCAATGTCGCTTTGTCTGCATCTAGTGCTCCCTTCGCTGTTTCTAACTTGAGAGTAGATGTAACATTCCTGGTTGGCAAGCTGAATTGTTCCACTATGCTCCTTGAGATATAATTATGTGAAGCTCCGGAGTTGATCATGAAATCTGACTTCCTCCCCTCGATCTTTCCTAATAAGAATAACAATCTTGAACTAGTCCTGGGGGTTGCCCCATGGAAGTTCCTTTCCATACTTATGTGTCATCCACTTATAAATGTAAGCTCCTCTCACAACTCCCAACTAGATCAGATCACCTGGATCAAAACAAGTAGTCAGGGATAATTCAGGTCCAGGCAAGCACACCACAAATGAACATACCAACCAAAGCTAAACAGAGGATCCCTCTCAAGTCACATTCCCCTTGAGACCGGACGTAGGACCTTTGCCTAGCCGCGCCCACACAAATCTATCACAGAATTAGCCCACGGGGAAACATCCATCCAACCATCCGTGCTTTTACCATTAAGCAGCACATTGCCTCAGTCACGCCCCACCACTTTTTGATCGATAGCCCTTATAGCTAAACGATCGGCAGCTATCCCGCACCGGTAGCTAACCACCCGTGCTTTACACCCGAATTCGAGCAGCATCTTTGTATCAATGGTTAACCCGTACAGTTCGAATATGTCGCCCCGCACCCCACAAGGTACAGACCATGCTTTTACCTACCTAGGCCGCACTTTGCCTCATCTGTCCTACGTGCAGACAGCGCCAGGCCCAAACCGTGAGATCGTGCTTACACCTCGAGGGCAGCACTTTGACTCATCAAGTCCCCCGTTTTGTCGACCACCCTGACCGTGGACGCACCCGTGCTTACACTGTGGGCAGCACCTTGCGCAACGGTTGTCCTAACAAATCCCAAAACGTTGCCATCCCTGTGAGACTTGCGTAGCTGATCGGCTAGTCGACTCTGATACCACATGTTGCGTCGGCGCCTCAAAGGGCGCTACGACTTGAGCGGTTTTTCCAACATGCGCTTAAGTCAATCATAGGCTTACCTCAAGTAACTATTCACTATGGAAAGTGAGGATGGAGTCACTTCTTGAGATGAATGATGTTTTGGATATTGTTGTAGGTTTGGAGGAGAGACTAGCAACACAACAAGATCAATTGAGGTATGACAAGAGGGCCAAAAAGGCTCTACACATAATAAAGATGAATGTTACCAATGAACTTCTCAAGGAAGTTGGTAAGTGCACATCATCTTTGGAAGCTTGGAATTCATTGAAGAAGCTTTATGAATCCAAGTCTACTTCTAGAGTGTTGACTCTAAGAAGGCAAGTCTTTTCTTGTTTGCAAAAGAATGAAAAAAGTCCAAGTACTTTTGTTTTGAGAATGAAAGCATTGAATGATGAGTTAGCTTGCATAGATGAAAGCATTAAGGAAGGAGAGCTTATTCAAGTGATTCTTAATGGCTTGTTGGATGCTCATGCTAACATTGTTCAAAGTATTGCTATTCAAAAGACTTTGCCAAGTTTGATAGATCTTCAAGATATCTTGATCAATGAGGAATATAGGCTTCAAGCAAGAGGTGGATCTACATCGACACTTCAAGAGGATGCTATGTTCACAAAGGGCAAATTCAAGGGCAAAACCAAAAGCAAGTGGTCTAAAGGGCAAGATTTTCAAGTGGCAAAAAGAAGGATAGATCAAAGCTCAAGTGCTTCTATTGTGGCATCAAAGGACACTTTGCAAGTGAGTGCTACAAGAAGAAGAGAGATCAAGGAGACAAGCAAGGTAATCTTACTCTTGATGAGGATGGTTTGGATGTGCAAGATGCAAATGATGATGCTTTTGTGATGTCTTCATGTATGCTTGCTAATGATGGAGATCTAGATCCTTGGTGGATTGATAGTGGAGCAAGTTCACACATGACCTTTCACAAAGAGTACTTCACTTCTTTGTTGGCATATGGAGATGACAAGAGGGTGATCTACACGGCCAATGATGGTGAGTGTGCAATCAAAGGGATTGGCACAATTCCTATTTCTCTCTCTACAAATAGGAATGTTTATTTGGAGGATGTCTTGTTTATTCCATCTATTACCAAGAATTTGCTTAGTGTGAGTCAAATGCTAAGTAAGGGCCTCAAGGTGGAGTTTGATGGAGATGCTTGTTTGATCAAAAGGAAGGATGTCTTGATTGGAAAAGGTAAAAGGCAAGGGAAGTTGTTCAAACTTGATGCTTGTGTTATTGCTAATCAAGTTGGATGTGTTGCAAGGGAGCAAATTTCTATTCAAGAGGTTTGGCACAAAAGGATGGGACACCTCAACTTCAAGTCATTGGAGGTAATGGCAAGGAAGAAGATTGTGTTTGGTCTTCCAAGTTCCTTAAGTAATGACAAGCATGTTTGTGAGTCTTGTGCTTTGTCTAAGTCACATAGACTACCTTATACTAGATCTATTTCTAGATGTACAAAGCCTTTTCAACTTGTACATTCGGATATTCATGGATTTACTACAATTAGCAATAGTGGAGCTAAGATGTATGTAACATTCATTGATGATTTTAGTAGATTTTGTTGGATCTATCTACTAAAGAGCAAGGATGAAGTGTATGATGCCTTTGTCAAGTTCAAGAATGCAAGGGAGAACCAATTCTCCACAAAGATCAAGTGCTTGAGAGGTGACAATGGTGGTGAGTACACATCTAACAAGTTCAAGTCCTTTTGTGATGAGCATGGGATCAAGAGGGAGTATACAACATCAAGGACCCCACAACAAAATGGAGTGGCTGAAAGGAAGAATAGACTTTATGTGAAAGTGCTAAAGCAATGAGGTTAAGTGCTAATCTTGACAAACCATTTTGGGATCAAGCTTTGTTGTGTGCCAATTTCTTGTGCAATAGGTGGCCGAGTGCTATTTTGGATGGAAGGACACCTTTTGAGATGCTATTCAAGAGGAGGCCGAGTGTCAACTTTCTAAGAACCTTTGGATGCACATGCTATGTCAACATTACTCTTGATGATAGGACCAAGGAGGATCCATCTTCAAGAAGAGGTATTTTTGTTGGATATAGTGAGTGAGTAAAGCCTACAAGGTTTACATTCCTTCTACTAGCAAAGTGATTGTTGGTAGAGATGTCATTTTTTATGAGGGGAACATTCCAAAGGTTTCTTCAAGCATGATTGATGGTAAAGTAGATGGATCTAACATTCTTGATGTTGATGAGAAGGATCCTACTTTGGATGGTGGTGATGATGGACCTTCATCAAGTCAAAAGCCAAGGAGAACATCAAGAGAAAGACAAGTACCTTCAAGGCTCACATATGATCAAAAGGGTAAGCAAGTAGTTTCTGGAAATTATGTTGCTTTCCTAACCTCTTTGCATGAGCCTACAAGTATAGATCAAGCAAGGAAAGAAGAGGAGTGGATCCAAGCAATGGATCTCAAGTATCGATCTCTTATGAAGAGTAGAACATCTTTTGGAAGATCTTCTTGTGTACATGGAGCTATGCAAGTGGATGGATGTTATCTTGCTGTAAAATCAAGTAATGGATCTGGAAAACAAATTTTGTTCAATGACTTTGATGGTCAAGTTGAAAATCAAGAGGTTGATTTCAAAACGCTTCAACTAGTCAAAAGGGAA
Organism: Diphasiastrum complanatum; assembly: GCA_029204225.1. Lineage (NCBI taxonomy): Eukaryota > Viridiplantae > Streptophyta > Lycopodiopsida > Lycopodiales > Lycopodiaceae > Diphasiastrum > Diphasiastrum complanatum. The sequence continues at coordinate 65,953,138 of CM055100.1, forward strand.
GTTGGCAATTTGGAGCTAGTCAAGAGCATCAAAGGAGAGGTAATTGGCAAAGGTGTTATGGATCTATTTTTGCAGCATATTGAAGACTCAAGTAAGGTCAAAGGAGCAGCAAGGAAGTGTTTTTCAAGTTTACTTTACTTGTTCTATCTCATGTTTGAGCAATTTCATGTGGATGTGTGCAAATTGTCAAGATATGGTAAAACTAGCTACATTGGTGAGCATTGTTTTGATGTTGGATTTGTACTAGCATTCTTGGCTGATTTTGCTGATGGAAATGAAGCTATTGGAGGTTCATTATGTCACTCATCCATGGCTAAGTTCTCAAGTGTTGAGCTACTTGGTGCCAATACTTGGAGATTGTCAATTTTTGGCGAATTCATGGTCATTTTCTTGTGTCAAGTAGATCTTGAAGATGGACTAGTGCAAACTACTTGGTTTATGGAGTCATGTGGTGCTGGATTGGCATCATTAATGTACTCACCTACTCATGGATTTCCAAGGTTTGATGGTTTCTTGTGGCAAGATGAAGATGGAGGCTCATTCATGGAGTATCATGGTGGATAGAAGGCAACAAAGGACAAAGGAGGAGAAGACATGCAAGCAAAAGTTGATCACTCACATTTATTGTTTGTTTGCTATATTTTTACAAAGAGTTCAGAGTTGGAAGCATGGTGGAATCATCTCACTTACATTCTATTTGATTCTTCATGTTCTAGTCACATTTTTACATGTAAAATTGATGTAAGGAATAGTGAAGCATCCCAAGTGGACACTATTCTCTATATCAATTATGGTTGTTTCTATTTTGAGCATTACATGATCATTGAAAGGAGATCTATTCTTAGGAAGAAGATCATTCTTATGATGGATCAAAGTTCTATTGGCAAAAACTATGCTAGAAGCATTGGAAGCTAGGAAAGCGAGTTTTGAGGTACATCATTGGAACTCGAGATTTTGGCATATTGTATGAGGGATCATCACCTTTTTGGATTTTCAGATTTGGACTATGCTGGAGATGTAATGGATAGGAAATCCATTAGTTCTTATTGTATTTTCATAGGTGATGGAGCTATATCATGGATGTCAAAGAAACAAGCCACTATCTCATTGTCATCTAGTGAGGCCGAGTACAAAGCTCTTACACATTGCACAAAGGAGATGGTATGGATCAAAAAGATGATCAAGGATCTTCACTTGCTGGATTTTTCAGAGAGCCCAATCATCTTTTGTGACAATCAATCAGCCCAAAGAATGGCATCCAATCCTATCTTTCATGCTAGGAGCAAGCATATTGAGATACAATATCATTTTGTGAGGGAGCGAGTCATTGCAAAGGAGGTGGAGCTTCAACATGTGTCTTCAAGGGAATGTGTAGCTGATATCTTCACCAAAGCATTGGGAAAAGACTTGTTCATGAAGCATAGGACTTCACTTGGAGTATTATCAAAGTCTATGCTAAAACTAGTTGAAGAGGGAGTGCGAAAGATTCAACTAGTTTCATCACATTTTGCAATATTTCCATATTTGGCATATTGAGGCCAAAACTTGTTTTAGACTTAGAGGTTGACTTTTCAAAGCTCATTAGTCTAAATTTCATTTGAATAAACACTTTTTGAAAGTGTGGGAAAGATAGAATAGGAGTTTGAGTAGATTCAATTTGAATAAGTTGGGTACATTGAATCTAGACCCAAAATTGGTAGGGTTAGCATTTTGGTGGGAAAGCCAAGTGGCCAAATAGGGTTTGGACCTGCTATAAAAGGATGTAACTCATGGAGAGAGTCATCTTCTCTCTTCTCTATCTCATTTCATGCTTATACATGGTTCTCTTGGGTTCTACTATCCATTGGTGCACTATCTTGGTGATTGCTTGCAATTCTATGTGTAGAATGATCTATATTTGCTATTTTTGGATCCACAAGTGTGAAATATAGTAGCTTGCTAGTTTTGTACAGACACCAATAGTACATAATCATTTCATTCAAGTTTGATCAAGTTCTATTAGTGTTTGCATCTCAAATTGTGTGTAGATGCTGATTTTTCTACATTGGTGAAATTGGTAGTGTATTTCTCTTTCTAACCAAAGATCATTCAAGTAGATTGGATCTTAAGGATCTGAAGTCTTTCACAAGGGTCCTTCCACTTGGACCAGTCCCGGAGGTGAAACCGAAATGGTAATCATCCCCAAGGATCAACTTTATTAGATTTGGAAGAGGTTACATTCATACATAGACTGACCGGTCTCGGGGCCACCAACACGTGCTGGGCATTGTGTCTGGCTCGTGCTGGTAGAGGGAGCTAAGACCTGGCGACTGGATTCCTGGCACTTGTTGAGCTGCCCAAATTTCTGTCTGCCGGACTCCCCCTATAGTTCTGTTGTGATTTTGGCGCACCCCCTCTGTTCTGAAACATAGTGCTTTCTGGTAAAGCACGCTTTTTGGGACTTAGTTTTTATTTTGCTGATTAAGCCTGGCAAGCCTGGCAGAATTAGTCTGGCTCCCAGACATGGGTCCCGGGAGCCGTCTGGGCGGCAGAATCAACTTGCTTTCTGACTAGGCCATGACTCAAGCTCCAGAGCTAGCTCATGACTTGTGACTACTTGACTGGCTCACCACAGGTCGGAGGCTCAGTCCTTGATGTTCTAACTTGCTCTACGACCTTAGGGAGCATCACCTCTTAGAGTCTTACATGGCACACTAGGTGCACCTGAGTCAGCTTTACAACAAGCATCAGTCGAAGCTTTTGCTTTCGAGTCTGTAGCAGCTGGTGTTGCTACATACTTGTACTTAGGTTGCGGCTTCTATGGCTAAGGACACTCAGGATACTTGTGGCCAGGTTCTCTACAGTTCGAGCATAACGGTACATAATCAATCGACTTTCGTGGTTGAGGACAGTCAGGTGAAAAATGTCCTGGCTCTCCACAGTTGTAACAGTTGCCCGCCAACACTGGTTTAGTCGTGGTTTGTGACTTCATCACCGATCCAACAAATTCAGGAGGATTGTGTCTTCTTGGTGCGAAGTTTGGTCCATCCTGCTGGGCTGATATTGCTGTATATTGTGAATATTGAGATTTTGATGAGGTTTTCAACATTCTCTCTCTACCCGAGTTTTTTGGCTTTATTTTCTCTCTCTACTCGAAAGCAAGCTGTTTTTCTCATAATGAGCACTTAGAATTATTTCTGATGCTTATCTCTCATAGTGAGGAGTTAGTTTTTTGAGTCTGTGGTATGCCATTGTGCTCTTGCCTTGGATTTTTCGTGTGATCTATTCATTGATCATTCATGTGCAATCACAACACCTCAGTAAGATCCTATAAGTTGTGTGGTGAAGTTCACACATGCTAAAAACTTCACATGGTATCAGAGCTTTGTGCTTTGTAGAGGTGAGAGTGCATACATCTTGGGAGACTTTGCTTGCAAGAACTCGGATTTGGGAGAGGAATACATTCTCGATTTGAATCAAACCAATTTTGGATCATAGATTGAAAAAATCAATACTGATTTCATTAAACGAGACTTTACGGACCTGTATTTCCACATGTGTGAGATCAGCCTATTTCAAACATGTGTTACATCTCAAGTATTGATCCATTTTTTGTGTTTGATATCTTGATAGAGATGTATTGAAGGTAGAATGTTGCGCTTGTGTTTCTAGATCAATTTTATTTGATTCTAGAGAGAATTAGACAATCAAAGTGATAGGGAATATACCCATCTTGTGTGATATGCCAAAGGGAGCACAGTTCTGTTCAATCTCATCAATATTTACATTTTGTGTTTTCAATCAAAGATAGAATTGGTAGACGAGTTGTAGATGTCATAGACACTTCATTTCACACAATTGAATTGTGTTTGAGTTGAATGTGTGATCTTAGAGTGATTTCATTTGTTGAAATTCGAGGTAGTAGTTGACATCAATCTTGTTTGTGCTTCATCATCTGATAGAAGCTAGATCTAGATTCAAGTTGATTGACTCACTATAGTGAGCAAGATCTCACATTGTTGTTGCTAGATTTCATAGGTTGGATCCTAGATTGAAAAGAGTAGGAACATATTGAATTCCATCTTTTTTGTCATTACTAGAAATCTCTCATAGTGAAGATGTCTTCCATTGGTTCAGTTCTTTTAGAGCATAGTGAGAGATTGACATATTCCAATTATGCAATTTGGAAGATAAGAATGGAATCTTTATTGGTTCTACAAGATGTAATGGATATAGTGTCTGGAGTTGAAGTTGAACTAGAAGCTCCTAATCAAGTTCAAGAGTTCAAGAAGAAATCTAAGATTGCACTTCATGTTATAAAAATGAATGTGTCCAATGAGGTGCTAAGAAAGATTAGTTCTTGCACCACTGGGGACATCCTTAAAACTATCTATGAAGCTAAGAATACATCTAGATTGCTCACACTTAGAAATAAGATATTTCTAAGTAATCAGAGAGTAGATGAGAGTGCTTCAAGTTATGTTATGAGAGTGAAGGATCTTCATAAAGAGTTAGCCAGTATTGGAGATGCTCTAAATAACAATGAAATTGTTCAAGTAGTCCTTAATGGACTTAGAGATGAGTATGATAATATTGTGCAGACTTATGCTATCAAGGAGGAGCTACCATTTTTGGAGACTATTCAAGGGGTTCTCATTGCTGAAGAAAGCAAGCAAGAGAACGGATCAACAAACTTTCATTGAAGGATGGTGAGATGACAAAGCTCTCTTCACAAAGGACAAGCCAAGAAGCAAGGGCAAAGGACAGAAACACTTCAAGAAGGACAAGGATAAAACCAAAGAAGGTGGTGAAGATCAACCCTCACAGGCTACAACATCCAGTGGCAAGAAGAAGATGTCAAAGATTGAATGCTTCTTTTGTGGCAAGGGTGCAGAAAGATCAATCTATACTGCTTATGATGTAGAGTGTAATTGACGGAAAGGTAGTGTTCCATTGAATGGATCATCATCAAAATCTTTGTGTTTGCATTATGTACTTTTTATGTCTAAACTAACCAAGAACCTCATTAGTGTTGGGGACAATTGTTTGATTGTGGTTTAGATGTCAAATTTCATGTTGACAAATGTGTAATCTCGAGGGAGAATGAAGTGATAGCTAGAAGGTCTAGATTTGGAAAGTTGTACAAGTTAGATCCTAGAGAGAATGCTAACATATGTGATGTTGCTTATGAGACCAAGATTCATCAAGAAGATTTGTGGCATAAAAGGTTGGGCCATTCCAACTGCAAAGCCATGCAATCAATGATCAAGGAAGGAAAAGCAGCTGGATTACCAAAGTCTATGGCAAAGGAGCTGCAACATGGTGAAGCATGTGTTTTGGCCAAATCCCATAGAAGACCTTTTCCAAGATCAAGCATCAAGACACATCAACCACAAAGAAGGAGGAAACATGCAAGCAAAAGTGGATCACTCACATTTATTGTTTGTTTGTTGTATTTTTCCAAAAAGTTCAGAGTTGAAAGCATGGTGGAATCATTTCATTTACATTTTGTTTGATTCTTCATGTTCTAGTTACATCTTCATATGTAAAATTGATGTAAGAAATAGTGAAGCATCCCAAGTGGACACTATTCTCTATATCAATTATGGTTGTTTCTATTTTGGGATTACATGATCATTGAAAGGATATCTATTCTTAGGAAGAAGATCATTCTTATGATGGATCAAAGTTCTATTGTCAAAAACTATGCTAGGAGCAAGCATATTGAGGTGGAATATCATTTTGTGAGGGAGCAAGTCATTGCAAAGTAGGTGGAGCTTCAACATGTGTCTTGAAGGGAATGTGTAGCTGATATCTTCACCAAAGCATTGGGAAAGGACTTGTTCATGAAGGATAGGACATCACTTGGAGTGTTATCAAAGTCTATGCTAAAACTAGTTGAAGAGGGAGTGTGAAAGATTCAACTAGTTTGATTATATTTGCTATATTTCTACTGAAGAGAAGGTGGCCACATTCGAGGAAGGGGACGATGAAATATCGAAGACTAAATTGTCTAGTGCCGTTTTTGACAAGCCGATCTCGAAAGCAAAGACAAAGGACTTTGATATAGTGACTGATATTGGATTTCTTCATCCAAACATCCACTTGGTTTGCCATCTTATTCTATGCTAATTGGACGGCCTTGGCTTTATCAATCAAATGCAAGTGTTCACTAGAAATCCAAAGAGTTGAGATTTCAAACTAGTGAGACCAATAATCGAGGCAAGCCAGCAGAACAAACAATCACCTGGAGTCGTGACAAATATGAAGGTGAAACTCCTTTGTCTGACACCAGTTTTACCTCAGAAGATTACTCTTATGCATTAAATATTTTTTCCAATGCATCTGACATCGAAGTGCAATATTTCGAATGCTATGAGAATACTGATGAAGAAGAATTATTCAATGCCTACAACATTGAAGTGGATGTTGTAGATAAAGAAATAAACGTTGCAGACACGAACTCTAAAGAGTCTAATGATGATTCAAGTGACGAATTTGACGAATCTGAACAAGAATTTGGTAACAAGAACCAGGCTAACGAAAAGAATATATCTATGGAGTCAACCATGCACGAAATTCATGGCCATACTAAGGTCAGTATGACAGAAGGTATCATTCTACCAGATTCTACTAAACTAATTGAACTTGCACCTGACAGATTTGTACATGTCTCAAAGTCACTTGGAGAAACGAAATAAGCCATGGGCCTAGACTCAATAAATATTATCTTTGACTAGAATTTTTTATTCTTCTTGTTCTTTTCTAGGTTCTTTTTGAAAATTTTCGCGACTTTTCTCCTATCTTTTCTAGAATTGATCGTGATTTGACTACGACTTTCTAGCATTTTTCTAGAACTTTTCTCCATCTTTTCGAGAATTGTTTCTAGTATCTTGCTCCCAGTTTTCGTGATATTTTCTAGCATCTTTTTCCAATTTTTCGAGAACTTTTTCTAGCTGCCTTCTCAGTGTTTGAGTATTTTTCTAATATCTATCTCCAATTTTTTCGAGAAATTTTCTACAGTATTTCCATTTCCGAAAATATTTCAAGAAATTTTCTACCACCTTTACTAAAAACGTTTCAAGAATGTTTTGCGAGTTTTTCTATCATCTTTTTTAGAATCTTTTTGAGAATTTGTCAAGACTATTTTGAAATATTTTCGAGAATCTTTTCAAAAAATTTTGAGAATCTTTCTAAAGTCTTTACTGGCATGTTTTCTAAAATATTTCTAGCATCTTTTTGAGAATCTTTCGAAGATCTTTCTATAGACTTTTTGTATCCATCTATGTAAGATGATGGACACGTTAAACTTATTCCCACGTGTTACACTTTAAATATAAAAACGGATTTATTTATTTTTCATTATTTTCATTTTATAAACAATCCTATCATCATTAAGACTGATCTGTCAAATCGTGTTTTGAAACTCTGAGCCATGCACGTCCTTAATAACGAAAATGACAAATGTCATGTCATCATGACACTCATCATCCTTTCCACACTGCCACTGCATATCATAGTCATTTTCTATTTTTCTCCTCACACTTTCTTCTTGCATTTTTTTTTATGCTTTCTTTTGTTACTTACGATCACTATCTTTGCGATCAAGCATTCTATTATGATCTGTTGCGATCTGCGGAGCTTTCGTCATTTATTCGACAAAATGGCTTCTGGATCCAGCTCTTCTATCAACTGGAAAGCACGCGCAGGAATCCGACTGGCATCAATCCAGTCCATTCTGGATCAATGCAGGTTGGGAAGCTTGAAACTGGAACCATCAATCATCCTTTCTGAAATCAGTGCTGAGTTCATGAATTCCATATACTCAGTATCTGATGTTGATTTTAAGATTCATGTACGAGGCAAGTTTTTTAACTGTCTCGGAGGAAGTATTCTCCACAGCTCTGGGTTTGCCACTTGATGGTAAAGTCATTTCTACGAACAGAGATGTTGTGGAGGAAGATAAATATTTTCTGAGCAACTGCTTCGTACCTACAAAGGGCTACAAAATTTCTATGATCGAGGATGTCACATTCAAAATGTTTTGTAAATACGCCAATCAAGTTATCTTTTTGATGGATGCAAATGCTACCATTTCGGTACAGAATTTTGGGTATTTATTAGACGCTTTAGCCGACAATCCTGTATGCTTTGGCATCATTGCATACAAGGCAGTTTTGAGATGGATCAAACACGAGAAATTTTCGGCAGTCGGAGCACTTGTCTCTGTTTATAGATCCCCTGCTCCAAAGGATCTATTGGCTAATTCTTTACTTCTTTAGAACTATTTCTTCCTGTTATCAGGCTTCATGGCATTAATTAGATGTGTTCTTGATATTATAATGCCCAAACCAGGCAGAATGGACGGATTGACGTTGTAGCATTATGTCTTGCCTATCAGAGGACACTCAGGGTCGCTCTCTCTTGAAAGCACTCACATTCAAACAGAGATGCAAGCCATGAGATCCTAAGCACTACTATACTTGTATAAATTGACAAAACAAAAAACAAGAACTAATCTACAACATTTTGGAAGTCCAAGAATCAAGAAACCAACCAGTCTTTTGATTCTTGGACATCCCAAGAACATCAAGAACTAGAATGTTGGAGGATATGCAAGATTTATGCCACATTTCTAGCCTATTTAGTTTACTTGAATGCTGATTCCTACATTAATCCACAAACAAGAAATGAAAACTAGTCCACTCTAGAAAAGCAACAAATCTAATCCACTCTACAATCCACAACCACACACAAAGGAGAGAAGGGCAAGATCATGATTGCATCACTCAAGAAACAAGCATGATCAAGGAGCTCAATGGATGCACCAAACTCGTGAAGGCTCTTCTCATTTTAGCATGGAGTAGATACAATACACAAAAAGCTGCTCTTCACAAAGAGGGAGTCTCTTAAATAAGCAAGAGAGCTCCTTAGGTGGCATCCTAGTGGAGTTTCCACATTTCACAAATTACAAGTGGAATAATGCTCTCCACAAGAGGTCACCATCAAAAGGTGGCTCACTCTACTTTCTTTAAGAGGGGTCTACTTGCATTTATTACATTTGCCTAGAAATACTAATTCCTACATGGTCATTCCATCTTTTGAGATTCACCATGAGGCTTACATAGTTCTGGCTTGTCATTACTAACTAGTATTCATCGGCTCTCGTACTCAGCTCTCAATCTTCATTCGTCTCGTCTCCTCAGAGACCTCCTCGGTCTAAGGTGAGAGGTGCTCTTGAGTTGCTCTATCCGAGTATCTTGGGAATTCGTCAAAATCAGCCAACAGTCTCGCATCTGTGTGAGCATTTTGGAGTTTTAAGCGATCAGGAGAAATGTTCGTTGATGGGAAGACTGTTGCCCCTAACACCAGTCGACCTATCCAGTCTTCTGACCATGCCTACCACAACCACCATAGCAGCACTTGCGCCACCAATCCTAGTAGCACCTATAACTGCGATGGACGTTGACACTGCCACTGCCATTGCCATGGATATGGATGAACCTGTTGCTGCTGAATCAACAAAGCCAGCCTCTGCTTCAACCTCACAGAAGCAGAAGAATTCAAGCACCTCAGATGAAGATGAAACTCCATCCGACACTTCAGCCAAGGCTCGAGCAGCTGCAGTAGAAGACACTGGGGCAACTGATGAAGATGATGATGAACTTGACAACTAGCCTCGATAGTTTACATCCATGACCAGCAAAGCCAAGAATTTAGTGGCTGGTATATATGAATTTGATTGATACAATCAGAGGAATATCTTGGACCTGATAGAAGCAGAGTGGAAGTTTCAAGACTCTCTCAATGAGTCTTATGAGAAAATTGATTTGCTCGAATCAGACAACACCAAGCTGATCGACCGAAATCGTTCAGTTTTGAGAGGTCTATTGTAATAGAGCTTGCATTGTTGCACAAGGCAAGTGCAGTTTCTACCTTTATTCGTATCACTCGCTCCTCCTACAAATGTTTCTGGAGAGCGACATTGTGCTTATTGGCATCCAGCAGTTGTTGTTTTAAAGAATTAATAGTAGTCTGATAATTTGCAGACTTGGCCTCAATCACCTTATTGATTTCCTTCAAAGAGTCTACTTCCTTGGTGGCGGTGTGAAGCTTTTACATATTCTCTTTTGGCTCATGCCTCGATTTCTCTACTACCTTTCTAATCCTCTAATTCATGTCATTACTTCAATAAGTCCTTTTCGACATTTCCCACTAGTTGAGTCATTCCTACGCAAGCCTTTCGCATTAGTAGCTAGCATGGCTCTATGTGGAAGTTCAAAATTATTTTATCTTTTCATCCAAGGCCAGATGCTTGATAAATTTCGAGTCGAGTCCCTGCAACCGCTCGAAGATGCGAAGGCACTAATCGAAGAAGAGTTGGTTGAGTTGAAAGAGTTGTCTATTGAAGCCACCCAAACTTGCAGCGGGTCGGACTCCCATGACGAAGAGCCTAAGAATTGACGAGAAAGTTTGTTAAGATCCATAAAGTTGCAGATTTCCTACATGATATGCAAGAAATGTTGCAAGTGGCACGTGATACTGTACGTAGTGCTCAGGATAGAACTAAGCACTATGCCGTCTCCTAGAGATTTTAAAGTTGATGACATGGTATTTCTTAGAATCTTAAAAGATTCTAAAACCATGAGTATGGGTAAGCATTATAATTTGTCTACCAAATATTGTGGACCATTTCAGATTATAAGAAAAAATGGTTCTTTAGCATATGAACTCGATCAACTTATATGGACATAAGTAGTTCAAGGAGGGAAGAATGCTTCTTCCATGTCTAGTATGTGGGATTCAACATAATTTCTGACATGGATAGCCACCAATACTCCAGTGTCTAAGATTGTTAGTTATGCCACATCATTCAGGGCTTGGCCGGTAATGTAATTGATAATCTTATGAGGGCCCAGGTACTCCAATTGCACCTATGGAGGCTTTTCATGGTGTTTGACAGCCTTTGTGCAAGAATAGGAGGCCAATTGCTTTTGATAGGAATGGAGGGATCCTAGAGGAAATATTCTCTAGTTCTTGGAGAATATATAACCTAGTGGAACTCGCTCATCTCCTCATTGTCTTTTCTGATTTTAGAAGCCAGGATCCCCTCCTCTCTTGTATTCAGTCACCTTGGCTTGGGGGTGAAGTGGTTAGGGTATTGACTAGCCATTTCATGGGTATTCGGATGCATTTTCTATGTGTGTACACCTTTGGAGACAAGGACCAAGGAGAATCCATCATCAATCAAAGGGATCATGCTCAGGTATGGCAATGCAAGCAAAGGATACAAGGTATACATTCCATCTTCAAACAAGTTTTTGGTTTCTAGAGATGTCATATTTGATGAGAGTAAGATGCATAAGCTTGTTGAGGGATCAACCAAATCATCTAGCAAGAGAGAGAGATGGCCGAGGATCAAGATAATCTTGATCTTGAGGAGGATCAAGAGTCAAGTGTACCAATCACTCCAAGGAGGTCATCAAGGGCAAGAATGGAGCCAATGAGGCTCACATGTCAAGACAAGGGTAAGCAAGTTGAGGGTAATCCATCCTCATCCTTTGCACTCATTTCAATTTTTGAAGAACCTTCATGTGTAGAAGATGCATTAAGCTCCAAAGAGTGGTTCCAAGCAATGTTAGATGAATACAATGATTTGATGGAAAATGGCACATGGATCCTTGTTGATAAACCTCTAGGAAAGAATGTGATTGGATGTATATGGGTTTTCAAGCTAAAACTCAAATTGGATGGAAGTGTAAGTAGGCAGGCAAGGTTAGTTGCCAAACAATATGCTCGAGAGAGGGGCATAGAGTATGAAGAAACATTTGCACTTGTGCCCGAGATGGTCACCATAAGGTTAATCCTAGCACTTGCTTCACATTTTGGTTGGATGCTTTTACAAATGGATGTTCTAATGCATTCCTTGATGGTTATTTGGAGGAGGACATCTTCATGGAGCAGCCCCAAGGCTTCATCAAGCTCAAGATGGAAGGTAAAATGTGTCATCTTCATTAAAGGAGCTTGTATGGCTTGAAGCAAGCATCAAGTTTGGTGTAAATGGCATTGTACTTTTGTTGATTTATGTAGATGACATCATACTTAGTGATCGTAACATTGATGGCATAGAGAAAACCAAGAAAGATTTATCTCTAGAGTTTAAGATCGTAGACCTTGGCCAACTTATGTCATATTGGGCATAGAAGTGCTTAAGGTTCAGATTTAATCTTCATTACTCAATCTAAGTACACTCAAAGTTTGTTCAATAGATTTAAGATGCAAGATTGCAAGCATGTAGAAACACCAATGGAGCAAGATGTAAAAGTGCTCAGTAAAGGTAACGAAGGATCCTTCATGGACATCACTCTTTATAGGCAACTTATAGGCTCATTTATGTGGATTACCATTAATAGACCTAATTTATGGTTTAGTGTATGTAGGCTAAGTCAATATATGCAAGATTTATTGGTCATACATTGGAAAAGTGCAAAAAGGATCTTGAGATACCTCTCGGGCACTCTAGATCATGGAATTCTCTATAGAGGGGATATAATTGATTTGCATGCCTTTAGTGACTCCAATTTGCAAGTGGTAAGAGGAATAGAAAGTCCACAAGTGCCTATGCAAGATTTATTGGTGGTGAGATTGTTTCTTGGTTGTCAAAAAAACAAGAAACTATCTCATTTTCTTCTATCGAGGCCGCATATAAAGCTCTCACAACAACAAAGGAGCTTCTTTGGATCAAAAGGCTACTAATGGAGCTGAAGGTCATGAGTTTAGATGTTTTTCCAATCATTTATAATGACAACATTTCATCCCAACACCTTGCAACAAACCCAATCTTCCATGCAAGGTCAAAGCATATTGAGATCGCTCATCATTTTAAGGAGGTATCTTTGGAGCATGTGGCAAGTAGTGGATGTGTTGCTAATATCCTCAATAAACCACTTCAAAGAGATGCATTTTTAAAGTTAAGATCAACCCTTGGGTTAATAAGCAAGACTATGTTATCTACAAACTAGTTGATTGATTGATAATTGGCATCCTATAAGGAATATTCCTAAGCCATTGGGGCTTATATATACTTATAGCAACTTGCCCATCTACCTCACCTATTTTTTAGTTCCAATTGCCAGGATCCTCTCCTCTTGTGTATTCAGTCAACATGGCTCAAGGGTGAAATTGATTAGGGTTTGAATCTCAATTTCCAGTTGGTTGGGTGGTTTGGCTTCACAATCATCCTTTTGGGCATGCAATAGGCTCTAGAAGATCTTCACGTGGAGAGAGAGAGAGAGAGAGAGAGAGAGAGAGAGAGAGAGAGAGAGAGAGCATTGTCTTTGAGTGCACATGTAATTGTAGAGACAATGATAGAGAAAAATAAATATGAAATATTTCAAGTAGAGATTGAAAATTCAAAAGTTAGATGGATTTCCAGCACGTAATAAGGAAGTTAACTCAGCCTTTTTGCCCTAAAATGAAACACTAGTCTATTTCCTAGAGTCATGCTTGGTAGATAGCTAGTTGGTCAATTTTCACCTTAAATCTAGGATTTAGGTCCTATAAACTAGGAATCACTACCAAAATGACATGACCAACCCTATGGACCTACATTAGGAGTGGATTTCCACGTGCCATCTTGGCCTCACATGCATGAAATCCACTTATGTACAAAATCTACATTATACTACATGGTTTTTTATCAAGCTAGATTTGCCAATTTTTGACAATTTTTCACACAGAGGTGCAAATGACTCGGCCAATCAAATTGAGGGGTGCAAGCTATGTGGTCCAATCATGAAGAGAGGTTCCAATCTTGAGGTCCAATCATTATGAGAGGTGGAATCATGGATTCCAATCAAATTTGAGCATTTCCTCATGCTAGAACTCGAGCCACCACTATATGGAGGTGTGCTCCCATTGTACAAACAATCTTTTTGAGAGTAAAGCACATTTTGGACTTGTTTCTTCATTACACATTCTCTCTCTATTCGAGAGCTAGTAGTTTTTATCTCTCTATATCAACTTTTCTAGTTTTTTGTGCAACCTAGATAAACAACCCTATTAATTTGCTTTTACTAATGCCTCTTTTAAAATAGTATATGTTCTTTGTGTTGTCTTTTGTTTGCAACCCTTTCAACTTGCCACCAAACTTAAAAATTACCTTTTGAGACATTTTGAGACTTTAAAACTTGACAAGAAAAGAACTACAAATATTGAAATACCGTTGTCACTTAATTTAAATTTTGTTAAAATCTTTTTTAACATCGAAATATTCAAAAAAGTTAATAATAATGATAATACTAAAAACTCATTAATATTTTTAGAAGAAATTAGTAAATTCTATAAAATTTGCTCTTTAAAACATAAAGCTTCATTGTAATTTGTTGTTATTAGCTTAGCGAAATCTTCAATTGCTATGCTGAGCATAGCAATCATCGCTGCAGTTAGATGATTCACTATGCTCAACATAGCAAATGCTATGCAGGTGTAACACTTTATCCAACTCTAGGTTCAACATTGTCTAGTGTAGATTTAGTGTCAAGTCTCCTAAAACCATCTTGCAAAGACAAAATAAGTGCCACACAGCACAATAACTACCTCATCAATAAGCAAAAAATATCACACTCTTATTCAGCTTCAAGGTTCAGATTATATACTAGGTTCTTCACATCAAGCAAATTAATCACTCAGCAACACAATAAAGTCTTTGCTAAAACCCTGTCTAAAATATGTTGTCATTCTCATTCACTCACTGCCAGCGTGGCCTCATGGAACTAGCCAACCGAGCTCTGTATACATAACCTACTAGACACTAGTGAAAAATTTTCTTGATCCACTTTGCATGCTTAAGCTGGCTAACACTCCAAGGTTCAGTTAATGGTCACCTGTTAGTCCATACAACCTTAAATAGTTCTGCTAATCAATTGTTCAGGTGCTCACAGAAGTAATATTAGCATCCCTTTCAAACTTGAGAGGCAAAATGTACAAGATGCCACATAAAATTCCACCGAGCATCAAAGCTCAAAACATACACTGAAAGTGCTTGCTGGACAGGCAAGCTTCCAGATAACGTCACTGTGAAACCTCCAAACATGATAAACATTCAGGGAAAATTGTAGATCACATGTTGGGAATTTGATAATAATTTCTTGATCAGATTACAAATAATAAGTATTGCACACTTTGGGCTGTCTTATTATTACAAATTCACAATCTGAACAACTTGTGTATACACAGGAATAACTTCTCAGTACACATCACCAATCGATGCTTGACGTATGGAAGCTGTACATGAAATTAATATGTCACCTCAATAATCACAGCTGCCCTAGAATTTCAAACGAGTACAACCTTCACAAATTGAAGACGCAAATACTTTACAAAATTTTATAGCTCAATTTCTTTCACACAGATAAAACCACTAGGCACATGAAACTTGCCAGGACCTAGTGGCAGAAACTGGAGATCTATCAAATCCAAGCTAGAGATCCACGGTCACTAGCTGACTGAGGCCGACCTCTTGTAGGCGTCGGAGGCCGTTGCACATTTAGCTCCTGTAAAAGATTAAAAAAAGGAGAACCTTTTAGATGAACTGTCAAAATCTCACTTCCAAAAATATTTTGATTCTCTTGGTGTATTTGAATAATTAAACCTGCCCGTACCTGCATCCATGTGTCATCCATGTGATGTTCTGGAGATGACTCCGGTGATGTGACGGCAGGAGGAAGAGGATGAATAAGCTTAGGAACAACAACCAAGTCTCTCCCTAGCACCAAAATGGCCCCGGCATTATTTGCAGTACCTGAGAAAATGACATACATTACTGTAAAGGTGACAGTAAACAGAGTTCTGAATTGTAAAACCAATATAACATTAGTCATGCATGCCACCTTTTCTATAAATTTTAGAACCTCTGTTAAAATATCTACTGTTGAAATTCATGGTCACACAAATAATGTCAAAACTGAAAGGTCAACCTAATTCAACTTTTTACTCAGAAAATCACAGATATTCCTTGCAAAACAACTCACCACAGTAATTGGTAGCAGAGAAAAGTGTGATGAGGTGGCCTTGAGCAAACCGTTCAAACCCATCCATGACACATTCGTGAGCTCTAACAATCAGCTGAAGGTCGTTGTTCTTGCAAAATTCCAATACACGATCCGGCTGTCCAAAATTTACATACCCAAATCTTCTCATTATCTTCACATATCAATGTTAAGTCTAGTGTAGTACTTAAAAAACATAAAAGAAGTGACATACAATCTTTAACTTCATTAAGCCCATCACAAATATTAGACCAACTCCATGCAGAGCACATGGTATATGCTACAAAAGCCCTATTCATGTCATCAGCACTCAAGAATAGGTGCAACGAATATGCATAGACATTTGCAACTAAAATTTTGCAATTTTACACTTCCAAGCAGAGAAATGATGCCTAGTACCAGCAACAGATCCTAGGATGTTTATCGTGTTATTGAAACCACAATTTCAAGAGACCTGACCAATAAAATGATCCGCAAAGTCGTCCTGAATTCACTATTAAAATGATCTACAGTCATCCTACTCTGGTTGCCCTATTGCAGTTACGCGGCAAAACTTTCTGAACTGCTGATCATCCCAGGTGTGTCAGATAAGGGAGAAAAGTACGACTTGAAAAATCGGTTGCATTCGGTCTCTTGTCTCACACACCAAATGTCACACCTTTTCATCCCAACACAGACGTCAAACTTTCTGATGTTTTCATAAAAATCATCTGTTTCGTCACTTTCTTGGTTTCATCCATCTCATTGATTTCATTTCCTGTTCAGGGATGGCTCCCATCTACCCTCCTCAGAGGTGTCAACAGTTACGGACTACAGGATACAGGCCTACTGAGTTATTCTGCATATATTCCGCAGGCCTCTTTACATTTACTGTTGGTTATGTATATTTCTGGTTACGCATTTTATATTAGTCATGTACAGGCCCCAGAGCCTTTTTTATATGCTTATGACCCGCACTGGGTCCTTTTTTATGACATTGACTGGCCTTGGGCCCCCTTATTATATGGTTACATGTGGAGTGGGGGCCCGTAGGAGGGCGCACTATTTTCCCTCCACATTTTGCCTCCCTTTACTTTTGAATTCCTATTTTAGGGTTCATTGGTAGGGTATTTATAGGGGCATTTGTACACTCATTTTTATTGATTGGCCATAACTTGGTATCAGAGCACTTTCCTGATTGCTGAATTTCAGATCTGATTTTCTGATTGGGTGCCCATTTTCCTTGCTGATTTTTCTCTCTTTGCTGAGGGCTTTCGTCTCTTTGCTTCAACAACATTCAGCACAGTTTGGAGGAGGACCAACTCCCATCAGAGCATTTTCCTTGGCGGAGCTTTAGCAGATAGTTAGCGGAAGTACTTCCGCTAAATTTGGCGGCCGGAAATTTTTTTTTTTTTTTTTTTGGGCAGATTATTTCCGGCGCCCAAGTTCCAAATCCTTTTCCCTCTTTTTTTGAATCCTCCATTTGATTCAGGGAGAGGATTCCTAGCCATCTTTTCAACATTGATTGGAGGCTGTCCAGCGCCCTACTTCATCACATTTTTCAGCCATTGTTCCAGTAGAGTTTCAGCCATATTTCAGTTTTGATTGGAGGCTGTCCAGCGCCCACTTTCATTCTCCTTGTGGTCACATTTTCCAGCCAGCTCTTCGCACACGCTTGGAGCTCTATCGAGAGGTATCTTTGCTGGTTTTTCCTTGCTTTCCACACCTTTTCTTGACATTTGTCATTTCCTTTCTTGCTCTTAGTGTCGTTTGTGTACCTAAAGCGTATTTGGGGTGACGACAAAAGTCCACTCCCTCCAATATTAAGCTTTTCTTACACTCTCTTCACTTCCTGCATTCCTTGACCATGGATACTCCCCCTACATCTTCTGAGCCTCGCATACCGTCTTCCACTTACCTTGACGAAGTACGGCACGAATTCCGAGATCATCTTAGGGAAGCCATGAGTGATGTACGCACTGATTTACACCAGGAGTTACGAGAGACGTTCACTGCTCTTTCTGCCCAGATTGCTACACTATCATTACAGTCCAGTGTTTCTCCACTATCTCCACCTGTTCCCCCACAGCGTACATTTCCACCACCCGAGACTCCTTCATCTTCTGGTCCTTTGCCACGAGACTTTAAGGATAAGGTTTAGCTTACTGTGTATTCTGGGTCATCCAATGGGAATGAACTCGAGAATTGGTATTCTAAGCTTGAGACCTACTTCCTTATGTTTCCTAAGACTGACATTTAGCGGATACATTTGGCTGCTTTACATTTGGAGGGCCGTGCTGCTACTTGGTGGCGCATGTTTCGCCAGACGGCTTCACACCCTGGCCTTGCTAGTTGGACAGTGTTTATGACAGCACTCCGCCTAGCGATGATTGATCCTCAGTGGCTTATTCGACAGCGCGACATCTTTCGCAGTTTATCTCACACTGGTGACTTGGCTGCTTATACGACACGGTTTACAGAGCTTTCCATCTATTCCCAGATATTTCTACATTGGAGCTCATCTCTCGCTACGTTGCTGGTCTACGAGGCGCACTCAGGTATGATGTTTCTTCTTTTTTTCCACTCACTCTTTCTCACGCCATCTCCCTTGCTACCGCACTGCAGCACAAGTACTCTCCCATCTCTTCCTCTGTTTCTCGTCCTTCACGTCCTTTCACACGTCCTATTTTCTCCTCTCCATCCTCTACTAGTCCCACATCTGTCAGTTCACCTTCGTCCACTCTTCCTTCTGCACCATGTCCTCCTTTTTCTCCTCGTCCTGTTTTTGTTAGTCGCTACTCACAGCCTGAGATGTCTGAGATCCGTAAAAAGCGCTTATGTTTCAACTGTAAGAGTCCTGATCATATCGCCTGTGATTGCCGATAGCCTGCCACTGCTACTGCCGTCTATTTCCATGATGCTGACACACCTGATGATAGTCCTGATTCTGCCATATGCCTTCATATTCTTGATGATGACCCACATGTTGATCAGTTTGCCACACCCACTGAGCCTGTTCCTGATCCCCCTGATCTAGCTGTATGCCATGCTCACCTTGCTTATGCTACTTGGGCCGGTAAGCCGGGTCCACGCCATATCCGTCTTCGCGTATGTATCACTGGTCGTGAGTTTATTTCCCTTGTTGACACGGGTAGCACTCACTCGTTTCTCAGCAGTCATATTACTACACGCATTCGTGCTATGCCAGTCACTACACCTCATCCCCTGCATGTTGAGGTTGCCAGCGCACACTCTTTTCCTAGCACACAGATGTATCAGCAGCTTCCATATCGGATTGGAGACTTTCTTGGTCAGGCAGATCTTCATATTATTCCACTTACACAGTACGATCTTATCCTCGGTGCTGATTGGTTTGCATCCCTTGGTGTGCGGTTACAGTAGACCTCCAGCAGCAGACATTGACATTCTCTCATGATGGTACTCAGCATATATTTTCTGGTATTGATTCTCGGCAGGACTATTAGCTTATTTCCGGGAAGCAGTTCATACGGAGCCTCCCGAAGGCCCACTGTGCGGCTATTCTTTCTGTTCAGCCAGTTCAGCCTATTGCGGATGCACCACCTTTGCCACAAGTATTTTCTGAACTGTTGCATGAATTTGAGCATGTTTTTAGAGAGCCGACTCAGTTACCACCTTTACGAGATGTCAACCACCATATAGACCTTGTTTCCTCTGCATCACCTCCTTCTCGTCCTCCTTTTCGTATGTCTATTGTTGAGCGCGAGGAAGTCCAGCGTCAGGTGTCTGATTTATTACGTCAAGGCCCTATTGTTCCTAGCCACAGTCCTTTTGGTGCTCCTGTTTTACTTGTTGATAAGAAGGATGGTACTAAACGTCTATGTATTGATTATCGTGCTTTAAATAAACTTACTATCTGTAATCAGTACCCTATCCCTCATATGGATGACCTATTTGACCAATTAGGCCAAGCCAAGACCTTTTCTAAACTTGACCTCCATTCCGGTTATCACCAGATTCGTATGCATCCTCCTGATGAGCACAAGACAGCTTTCCGTACCCACTTTGGTCTGTATGAGTTTCGTGTCCTTCCTTTTGGTGTTACCAATGGCCCGCCCACTTTTCAGAATGTCATGAATAACATCTTTCGTCCTCTGCTTGGAAAGTGTGTCATTGTTTCTTTTGACGATATCCTCATTTATAGCACCACTCTCTCTCTTCATGTTCAGCATGTTCGTTCTGTTTTTGTTTTGTTAGTTACTCATCATCTGTATGCTAAACGTTCTAAATGTTCTTTTGCTGTTGTACAAATCGAGTTTTTGGGCTTCTTTGTTACTAGTGGTACTGTTCGTCTCGACCCTCGTAAGGTCCGTTCTATTCTTTCATGGCCTGTGCCTACTGATGTTCATGATGTTCGTATGTTTCTTGGTCTTGCCATCCATCTTCGTAAACCAGTTGCTCATTTTGCCATTCTTGCATCTCCTTTGCATGCTTTGTTGAAAAAGGAAACTTCGTTTGCTTGGACTCCCGCATGTCAGTCAGCTTTTGATACTTTGAAGGTTAAGCTTACCACTGCCCCTGTTTTATGTCTTCCAGATTTTTCCCAACGTTTTGCTGTTGAGACTGATGCTAGTTCCACAGGATTAGGTGCTTTGTTACGTCAGCGTCAGTGTGTTATTGCATATGAATCCCATCGTCTTCGTTCGTATGAGCAGCGCTATTCCACTCATGAAAAAGAGTTGCTTGCTATCATTTTTGCTTTAAAGAAGTGGCGTCATTATCTGTATTGTGTTCCGTTTGATGTTTTTACTGATCACCAGTCACTTCGTTATTTGTATACACAAAAGGATCTTAGTGATTGTCAGTACCGTTGGCTTCAGTTTTTACAGTCCTTTCATTTTGATATTCATTATAAGCCTAGTAAAAGTAACGCTGTTGTTGATGCTTTGTCTCGTTTACCTGCTCTTACTTACAGTCTTGTTATGTCTCCCCACTCTTGGTATGATGATCTTCCTCAGGCTTATGCCACATGTCCAGACTTTCGTGATGTTATGTCGTCTACCTCTCGTCCTTCCTCTCACCCTCACCAGGTTTATTCCATTGTTAATCATCGTTTGTTTCACTATGGTTGTTATGTATTCCCAGCACTCTCGACATACGTCCACAGCTCCTTGATGCCCATTCCTCTCCTGTTGGTGGCCATTTTGGTTTTCAGAAATCCTTGTTCCGTTTGAAAGAACATTTTTATTGGTCTTCCATGAAGCGTGAGCTTTCCCACCTTATTCATACTTGTGATTTTTGCCTTCGTAACAAGTATTCCCGTGAAAAACCTCGCGGTCTCCTTCAAAGTTGGCCTATTCCTTCCCGCCAGTGGACTGATATATCAATGGACTTCATTTTAGGTCTTCCCCGTACTCAGCGTGGTCATGACTCTTGTTTGGTGGTAGTTAATAGGTTTTCTAAACAAGCTCATTTCATATCAGTCAGACGTACTATTACAGCAGAGCAGTGTGGTCGTATATTTATTTCTGAGATTTTCCGCTTACATGGTCTCCCACGATCTATACTTACTGATCGGGATACCAAGTTTACATCAAGTTTTTGGACAAAGCTTATGCGTATCTTGGATGTTAGGATACTTATGGGCACTGCTTATCATTCTTCTGCGGATGGTTTGTCTGAGGATATTAACCGGGTATTGGAGGATTATTTACGACATTATGTTTCTCCTTCTGGTCGTGATTAGGATCAGCATTTATGTTTGGATGAGTATAGTTATAACAGTTCTGTTAGTTCCAGCACACGTGTTTCTCCTTTCCTGCTTGCTCATGGATACTCACCAGTTCTACCCGGTATACCTGCTCCTCCAGATGATGCACCTGTTACTATTTCATCTTATCTTTCGAGTGCTCGGGAGATTATTACTAGAGCTGCTACTCATTTACAGCATATTCAGCAGCGGTACAGGACCATTGTTGATCGTCATCGGCGCCATGTTGAGTTTCCAAAGGGAGATACTGTTTTTCTCCGGTTACGCTTTGCTCGCCATCGTTTTGTACAGGGTCTTGCTTCTACTGAGAAGCTTGCGCCGCGCTATTATGGGCCTTTTCAGATTCTTGAGCGCCTCAGTCCAGTTACATATCGTCTTGAGTTACCTGCTGCTACTCAGGCTTGTGATATCTTTCATGTCAGTTTATTACGTGCTGCTATTGAGGATGATGCTCCTCAAGATTCCTCATTTCCTACAGATCCAGAGCTTTTTCCATTCCTGCCAGCTGCTATTTTACAGGTGCGCTTATTGCATAGCCGTCGCCATCGGCAGGTTTAGTTTTTGGTCCAGTGGGATGGTCGTCCTATTGAGGAGGCTACTTGGGAGCCCATTGATGTTTTTTCCCATACCCCTATCCTGGCTGATCAGGCTCGATCACTTGTAGCTACCATTGCTTCTCGGGATGCTCCGGCTTCTCTTGATGTTCCTTTCTCAGATGGGATATCTTGATGCAGTATTTTTCTCTACCACTGGTTCTTATCTTATTTTGCCTACATTGGGGGCAATGTTCTTTATAGCCAGGGAGAGTTACGGACTACAAGATACAGGCCTACTGGGCTACTCTGCATATATTCCGCAGGCCTCTTTACATTTACTGTTGGTTATGTATATTTCTGGTTACGCATTTTATATTAGTCATGTACAGGCCCCAGAGCCTTTTTTATATGCTTATGACCCGCACTGGGTCCTTTTTTATGACATTGACTGGCCTTGGGCCCCCTTATTATATGGTTACATGTGGAGTGGGGGCCCGTAGGAGGGCGCACTATTTTCCCTCCACATTTTGCCTCCCTTTACTTTTGAATTCCTATTTTAGGGTTCATTGGTAGGGTATTTATAGGGGCATTTGTACACTCATTTTTCAGATTATTGATTTGTATTGCTTGGGCTCTTCGTGGGAGAACCTATTGTCTTGTCTATTGCTTGTAGGGCTTTAGTCTATTGCTGTCTTTTATGCTTCATTGATTCAACACCTGAGATTTTGATCATAACTTCAACTATATGTATAACTCTTGTCTCTTTATCATCATGAATGATTTGGCCTCAAGCAATCCTTGAAGTGTTCTTCGACTGCAACCAATAATGATTGTAAAAATATTTGTATCTTTTCCCATGTTTATGGTCTAAGGTTTAGAGAAAGTCATTTCTCTAGCTAACACTAAACTTTTGAACAAGGCCCATGACAAAAGGGCTCCATAGCGATAAAGACAACATCCACAGAAGAATAGACTTGTTTGCAAAACAATGGAGGTTAGGCAATAGCGTAGTATATCCCTGCAATTAGGAGATTGCCAATACGCAGTCAGCTTTTAACACAAGCTAACAGAATGAGAAATGGAAGTGGTATACACTTTGTACCAAAGTTGCATTGCCCACTCTGGAACACGTTCCAGAACGCATTCCTGGATTTTGCTCGGAACGTTGTTCCAAAATAGTTTTTCTTTTTAGGATACGGGTGTCAACCTTAAACCCTGAATGCAATTTGAAACAGTCACATCTAAGTTGTTGGTCAAATCTCAATGTATCAAAGAATCAGGTTTAAAAAAAGTAAACTATTGCTAGTTTAAGGGTTTACGGCTTAGGGTGCAAATGACAATTGCCTAGGTCCCTGATCACCGAGTGACTACAAAATCTTGAAGCACAATCAAGTCTAAGCGTATGCATATCAATGTGTGCATGTATGGAATCACATTGCTTGACTGATGCTCCTGATATCAATGTGATGAGTACAGACCCTAAACCCTAAATCAGTGAATTAGTGAGTCAATTCGTTAGGACTCAGTGAATCAACAATACCTACATATTATCAGGGATCTGTAGGCTCCTGCAGAAAATAAATTAATTTAGAAAAATTATTGTCAAACCCCCCCATCCCAAGAGCTGTTCTTTGACACCCATATCAAAAGAAAAAATTGCGTTCTAGAAAAAAATCCCGGAACGTCTTGTATGGTAACTATGATATATATATATATATATATATATATCATAGATCCAGCGGTACCAGGATCCGCGGATCCCGGTACCGCGGATCCATACTGATCCGCGGTACCATAATATATAATTTTCTTTTTTAATATTTTTTCTAATTTAAAAAAAAAAAAAAAAATCAAGTGGGCAATATGGGTATCAGCTTGAAGCTGTTGACGATAGCAGTGCATTAATACAGGTTGCCGGTTCTGACGAGAGCGAACAGCCAAAGGACCAAGGGGATGCAAAACACCAAAAAGTGTGTTTTTGCTCAGGGAGTCAAACCCCAAATCATGAAGAGGTCGTACCGTCGGGCCCCCCAAACCCCCTGCCGGGGGCTACCGCCCCCCGAACCCCCTGTTTCTCGGGGGGCTACTGCCACCCGAACCCCCCGTTTCTTGGGGGGCTAACGCCCCCCGAACCCCTAAGACTTGCTGCTATATAGAAACTGTAATCTAGCCATCTCATAACCATCATGGTCTCACAGTAGACCCTATACTAACAACTGTGCTAAGTAATGGCTTCGCCTCATAACGGGGGCCTTACAGATCTGAGCTCACGGTTAACTAGTGACTACTAAACTGAGAGGTGCATTATTTAGTTATCTAACACAATTTGTAGCTGAAAGCATTGGCAACCTGTATAAATGCACTGCTCTCGTCAAGAGCTTCAAGCTAATACCCATATTGCCCACTAAATTTTTTTTTTTTTTTTTAAAAATAAAAAATGGTGCCGCCCTGGTACCGCGGATTTTTGGGAGGCACCATAATGGCGGTACCACGTGCCACTATGATACATATATATATATATATATATATATGTATCATAGTGGCACGTGGTACCGCTGGTATGGTACCGCCGGTACCATAACAGTGGTATCGCCGGTACGGTACCGCCCTGGGATCCGTGGTACCAGGGCGGTACCATAATATAAAAAAAATTCCTGTGTAATTTTCGCAAAACAAATTTTTTTTTTTTTTTTTTTTGGTACCGCCGACCGATATGGTACCGCAGTACCATATATGGTCCCGCGATACCGAGATCCGCGGGACCTATGATATATATATATATACATATATCATAGATCCAGCGGTACCAGGATCCGCGGATCCCGGTACCGCGGATCCAGTGTGGTACCGCGGATCCATATTGATCCGCGGTACCACAATATATATTATTTTTTAATATATAATATTTTTTAATATTTAATATGTTACTATATATTTTTTTAACCTAATCCCCCCACCTCGCTTCATCTCTCTCCCTGCCCGTCGCCCTACTGTTCGCGCCCTCCCTGCTGTCCGCGCCCTCTTTGTTGTATGCCCATCGCCCTACTGTCCGCGCCCTCCCGGCTGTCTTCGCATTGCACTGATTGCGTCCTCCCCTGCTATTGCTATTTTGGCCTTTATTGTGGTTTTTTCAAGCCTTCCGACTCCTATCGCATCCACAGAGATCTCTGCCTTCTTTCCGCAGTCCTTTCTACAGAGATGGTGCATTCCAACCTTGCCGATCTGTGGGACGAGGTGGACATTGTCAGGCGGGTTCCCGACAAGTCTAACAAGTCCGATGCAAGGATAGTGCGCTGTCGATATTGCCTGACAGAGTTCGTTGCCACCCTCACTCGCCTTAAAGGTCACCTACTCGGCGCACGCGCGAGAGATGGTGGCACACTGAATGCTGCCCCCTGTGCCAGCATGTCCGTTCCCGTCAGGTAGCGACTTTTGGATACCTACGGGCCACGTCTTGTGGCGGGGGAGAACACCAAATGGTGTTCTTCGGTTTTGCACCGCTCCTTACGTGGTTGACCCCAAGTTGCTGCCTGCTTGGCTGGCACGCACGAGGAGAGGGAGTGCATCCTCGTCCAGTCCCTTTGCCCCTCGTCCCTCTCATATAGTTCCGCCTCACGCACCCCCATCTGCACCCATTCCGGTGGATCCTGTCCCACCGCGTCCGCCAGTTGCCACTGTGGTTCCACCACCACCTACTGTTGCTCGCACTCCCCCAGTTTACGACTTTCTCATGGACTCTCCGCCTCCCGAGCAGGAGCAGGCCCCGGATGCCAGTGACGAGGCCTTCCAGTGAGGAGATCCCTTCCACCCTCCCTTCACATCCGGATGACCACCCTACCCAGCAGTTTTCGTATCCCATGCCAGATGTCCACCCTCCACCACTGTACCCCACTTACGCTGCTGCACCCATCCCGGCCAGTGCATCCCACTCTCCCCATTCCACGTCTACAGCTGATGCATCCACTAGTGCCCAGGCTGTCGCGTCATCATCCATTCCCGTCACGTTTGGTGCACCGTGCTGGAGGTCCGCTACCCGTCGCCCAACTGGGAGAGTTCTTAGGCAGCAGAGCATTTGCGGCGCGCATCAGCCGCACATGGATAGAGAGGCCACACAGGCCGTGGCCAGCCTGATTTATGAGCTGAACCTTCCATTTGCCATCACCGACTCCGAGCCCTTCAGAAGGGCCTTCCGCCTTGCACAGTCTGTCAGCCCTAGCTGGAGAGTCCCTAGTTCAGAGGTTGTTCGCACACACATGCTGAGGGATAGGGTCGAGTCACTGTCTAGAGAGATGGAGCCTCTACGTCGCCACTGGGCCACTTACGGTTGCAGCATCATGTCCGATGGCTAGACTGATGTCAGGAGGAGGCCGATCCTCAACACACTGGTCTCCAGCTGCATGGGCACACAGTTTTTGAGGGCAGTGGATTGCAGCAGGGGGGGGAGAGTCATATCTGCAGAGTTCATGTTTGATGTCATCAGGTCTTCCATCCTGTCCATAGGCCCACAGCATGTCGTCACAATGGTGACGGACAATGCCACGAACTGCATTCAGATGGGTGTACTGCTAGAGGCCGAGTTCCCTCACATTGTTCATACCCCCTGTGCCGCGCACGACATAGACCTTCTGATGGGGGACATAGGTGCACTTCCCTGGGTTAGAGCCATCGTCCGTGAGGCCCTCTTCCTGGTGACTTTTGTCACGAGGAAGAGGCGTGTTCTTGCCATGTTCCGGGTGTTCAGCCATCTAGACCTCCGTAAGCCAGCCCCCACACGCTTTGCATTCGACTTGGTGGTCATCGACCGTCTGATCAGGTGCAGGGCGCAGCTTCTACAGATGGTTGCCAGTGATCTTTGGTGTGCCAGTACATTTCCGCGCACTGAGGATGGGGAGCACTTTTCTTCCACGGTGAGGGGAGACCAATTTTGGAGGGATGCACAGACATTGTCAGGACTGCTTCGACCACTTTACATTGTGCTCCGCATGGCTGACAGCGAGGGGTCAACACTTGGACTGGTATATGAGCTCATGGCTGCCCATCTTGCAGCTAGAGAGGTAAGCGGTATAGTAATGTAATTGGCCTTTATCTTTTTAGTAATTGCTCGTTTGTTTTTCTGAGTCTCAGCCAGAGCAGCTACACGAGGTGCCTGCAGTTCCTCCAGTTCCTCAGAGGGTGTATGTGCGCCGCACAACACCTCCAGTGCCACCGATACCGTTGAGGCCTGCAGCCCCTTCATCGCCATCCACTTTTGTAGCAACAGGTCTCCATGGCAGGCCACCATCTGTGCCCAGATCTTCTCTTGCAGCACCCACATCTACAGACGCTCCTCCAATGGCAGCACCCACGGCACATCCTCCTCCATTGGTAGCACCCACGGCACCGGCTCCTCCTTTGGCAGCACCCACAGCACATCCTCCTCCTTTGGCAGCACCCAGGATGTACCAATACCGTCCACCACAGTGCCCCTTTCAGTACTTATCGCCGCTGTACTTGCCTCCTACAGGGATGGCCCCTCCACATCTAGTTCCTCCAGCAGCAGGCCCAAGGGCACACACTCCTCGGACCTATCCTCCACTATCAGCTGCACAGGGACACCCACCTTTGGCTACTCTATCCCAGCCGGCCGCAGCTTGGGCTCAGCCTAGTCAGCCAGGTGATCTGCATGGGGGTGATGAGGCATTGACGGCTCCCCTCGTCCGCAAGAGGCCAGCAAGGCCCAAGGGTGCACCGAACAGGAAAGGCAGGGCACAGAAACTGCCAGGGAAGAGAGGACGACCTCACAGGGCTCCAGTTGCTGGTAGAGGTGCTGTATTACAGCCAGCTGCAGCAGGTGTTGTTAGTTTAGCCTGCTTGGGGGCTGATGCGGAGGCAGATTGGGAGGATGAGGATGACGACTCTTCCCCCTCGGATACACAGCCCATGCCAGTACCAGACAAACATAGATATCAGTTGCGAGAGTCAGCTCGGGGCCCTGAGTTGTCTCCGGAGCATTCATCTGAGTTTGAGGCAGAGCATTGATTGTAGCTCCGTCATTTTATTTTTAGCAGTTTGATATCATGTTCCATGTTTGGCGGCCAGATGGTCGAACACAGTATTCAGACCATTTTTCATTTTATATTTAGTGTTGGACGTATTCTATTCACTGCACAATGTGTATTTGTCAATTTATAATTGTGATGTTCTACTTGCAGTTTTACTTCAAATGGTGTGTGCGTGTTTTCAATCAGTTTTCAGTACAGAGTGCATATGCAGAACACAAAAATACAACCCCCTTGATAGCATTTCATAATCACATACATCAGATTGCAATACACAAGGCACGCATTGCACAAAAAACACACCGTACATTAATTCAACAGATGTATCAAAACTACAATACTTATTCCCGCCGCATACGGCTGGGGCTGTTCTTTACACCATGCTAGACACTAAATATTGCCTCATCTACTGATGAACATTAAATAACAACAGTCAGCCACATACGGCTAGACCCCATCTATGCTAAACATTCCTATGGATCCTGCATTGACTCCTCGCCCTCATCAGGTGCATTGTTTTGACGCTCTCGCTCTGCCTCCCGGTTAGCCCGTGTTGCCTCCTGGTCAGCCCGACGGCGGGCAGCCCTTTCCCTGACCATGATGAGCTGCCGTCGTGTAAAGTTCATTCCGATCTTCTCATCCAAATCCAGCTCGACAGCGGGGGCGGGGGCCACAGCGGGGGCGGGGATCTGCAGCTCTGGGTGTCTCTGCCGAGTCTCTCGCAGCATCTCTGCAATGTCTGCTTCTTGCTTCTGATGCCTTTCGTTGTGCCTTCGGACATCTTCCTCGAGCTTCCTCCTGGCTTCGCCCTCCGCCATCTCACGACACCCTGTTGCTCGAAAATGACCCTCACAGCCTCTCACAGCCTCTCAATGGCTCTCACTGGCTCTCTCACAGCCCCCCTCTCACAGCCTCCCACTCGGTCTGTCACACAGCCTCTCACAATGCCTCTCTCTCACAACCTCCCACTGGCTCTCCCTCACAGCTTCTCACAATGCCTCTCACCCCCTCTCACTGGCTCTCTCATTGTCTCGTGAGTGCCTATTTAACCCCACAGCCTGTTTCCCAATTTGCTTTTGTTGATGATCCCATGTGCTACTGTACCTGCCCCATGTGCTGATCCCCCACATGCTGCACTGCGATTGGGTCCATGGTCTGCTCCTCCACAGTGCCCATGTGACGGTGTACCTGTCCGGATGTATTGCTCCCCCACATGCTGCACTCCGATTGGGTCCATGGTCTGCTCCTCCACAGTGCCCATGTGCTACTATACGTGCCCCATGTATTGCTCCCCCCACATGCCGCACTCCGATTGGGTCCACTCTCCCCCAGTGCCCCCTGTACAGTAACATCTTAGTTTTTACCTAGTTTTAGCTTGTTAAAAAAAAAAAATTTAAAAAATAATAAAAAATATTATTTTTGTGGTGCCGAGCTGGTACCGCTGGTCTGAGGGCGGCACCATAACGCGGTACCACCATTATGGTACCAGCGGTACCATAATGGCGGTACCACGTGCCACTATGATATAAATATATATATATATATATATATATATATATATATATATAATAACAGGGATGAGGGTCCGAGCCGGAATGGCCGCGTCTGGCGTCCGGACCCGGACGCGTCCGACCCCTGGACGCGGGGTCGGACGCGTCCAATTTTTTTTTTTTTTACTAAAAAACCCTAAAAAAAAATTAAAAAAATCAAAAACGAACGTGTCCATACTGCCGTACGCACCCGTGCTTCATTTTTATTTTTTAAAACTTTTTTAGTCTATATATTTTTTAAAAATTTCAAAAAAAAAAAA